>JBANCZ010000107.1:0-58420 GCA_037040025.1 Sphaerogastrella javana | reverse complement strand
GAGAGAGAGAGAGAGAGAGAGAGAGGGAGAGAGAAAGGGATATGAAAATCAATTGACCGCTAAGGTAGAATAATTGAATCCTTGAAACGTTGAAACATTTCTAAAGCACTTTAAAGCACAGACATAATTTTGATTATAATTTCATGAACTTCACCTGTTTTTTTGTTGTTGTTTCTTTTTTTTTTTTTGTGGTGGCAAATGAGCAGCGTGCTCTCTAATAAAACAGCAAAACAAGGCTCAGTGTGCCGCAGGATTGTGCGGCAAATCTGAACTTTTAAAAGCGCTGAACTTGAACATGGTGCATGCAAAGTGGCAACCCAAATTGCAGTTCAACAGCAGCTGCAACGGCAGCAAACATAGTCCAAAAAACCGCAGCTGCCACTTCCGTTAGCATCAGGACTTCCACTCCCCACACACACACCTCTCACACGCCCACTTTTGTGGGCGCATGACAAAAAACTCACGTTGCAGGAGCAGCGACAGCAAAAATGTTTAAAACATCTGTTAAACACACAAAGGACACAAGTACATAGCTTTAAGTGTATGCGTGTGTCAGTGTGTGTGTGTGTGTGTGTGTTAGTACTAACGCCTAAATGCAGCTTAGCATTTAAAGCGTTTTTCAAATTTGCGCTCGGGGAATTTCCCGTTTGCCGCTTTCGCCTTGTTCTTGGTTTTTCTTCGTTTTTGCTTTTCCACCAACGTTGCCTGGCGTTTATTTTGGCTGGGAAAACTGTTGCCCTGGTTATGTGGAAACTTGCCAGGGAAGGTACAGGGAATGGTGGGAAACTTACTACATCGAAGGAGTAGGTAAACTCTAACCATAATGTCATGCTAGTGTTAGATTTGCCGCTAGACTACAGCCAGTGCGACATGTTCATTTCCATTTTCCATTCACATTTTCATTTTCATTTTCATGCTACTTGTTGTTTATATTCTGTGGCGCACTGAGCCTTGTTTTTGTTATTGCCACAAGAGAGAGAAAGAGAGAAAGAGAGAGAGGGAGTTTTGTGGTTGGGATAACAATGCCCCGTCGTTGCTTAAGGGTAATCTGAATGCTCTAATGAACTGCTATCGATCCACTCTCAGAATGAGACAGACATCAATGAATTTGTTGAACCTTGATGATTTTATTTAAATAAAATATTAAAGCACTCCTACTGCATTTAAAGTGTAGACGAAAGTTGCCTTAATCTCAATAATTTGTAAAAAAAATTACAATAAATAATAATATTTACTATAAAATATATTTTATAAATTATTATAGCCCTTTGAATGCATCAAAGTCGCTTAATTCAAAGTAATTTACAAAAATAAATATTTGATACAGTAATTTCATAATAATAAATGAAATAATTATAAATACTACTATAGTAAAAAAATTGTGAAATATAGTAAAAAAAATTGAAAAATTGTGCCCAAATATTAAAGAATCGTATAATAAATTTATGATGATTTTTTAAGGCATTATAATTCTGTGAATTGGCAAAAAGATAAATAACAGAGATTGTAAACTAAATCTATCTACTTCTATCCATATTTTGTTATTACCATTTTTGTAGTATTCAAAATTTTTACTTTCTTTCAACTGAATTTAGTTCGATTTTGCATAGTTCACAGTTCAACAAATATTTAAACATCAACAGATTTTAACTTGAAGCTCAGTGAACTCTTGACCTCTGCTAAAGGTGAGCGGAGGAATTGGGAATTACGAGGGTCGCAAAAAGTATAAGGATATAGCTCGATCAGAGTAACAGATTGCCACAGTGCACATTGGCTATGGCTAAATTGTTAAATAAATCAAAATCAAAATCAGAGACCCTCAAGCCAGCTGACAAGCCAAGTGCCAATTGCATTGCCAAGCCATGGCCAACACTGCAAGTGGGCACACGCCCACATTTGGGGGCGTAGCAGTTAGGGTGCTGCCGCCCGCCCTCAAGTGTTATTGATGTGCTTTTAATTGAGGTTTTCTATGTGTGCGTCTCTCTGTATCTGTGTATATGCACATACAAGTATTTATGTGTGTCGTGTTGTTGTAGCTGTAGTTTCTGTCATTTCTATCATATTCACGACCTCTCCGAAGTCCAACCTCCGCCCCCAAGTTAGACAACATGTGCCATATTCGCATGTCTTGTGCTTGTGCTGATGTCTAGTTCCCTGTCTCATCGCATGTCAAATCATGTTAGTCATAACGGAATTTTATTAGTGTTTCATCGGTTTGGGAGGCAACACTTACCGGCATTCGTGCTATGTGCCAGGCAAATCAAAATGGCCAAATTGATGGACCAAAAAATGCCAACGACTCCCACACTTCCGCTTCCCAATCCCAATCCAAATTTCATTCCTACTCCTCCATCGCCTCCTCGTCGTCGTCGACCTCGATGTTGCTGACTGTTTTTACAATTTTTGGCTGGCATTTGTCGATGTGTTAGCATTTCAATATCCATATCGTTATCGGCTTCCTGCTGATTGGAAATGCCCAAATCCAGGTCGAGCCTCGTCTGTAATTGCTCCACACAGCCCTCTGTGGTTCTTGTGTGCATTGTGCTGTTCCTGTAACTGTAATTAAATCAAAAATTGAAAAATCTATCATTTAATTTTGTAACTCACTTTAATATTATCTATTTATCTAATTTAATTTATTCTTTGGTTCATCTTTAATGCAAAGGAATAGATAAAACCTCTTTAGTTAAGTGCACGGAAAGACAATTTCCGGCGCAGCTTCTCAAGCTTAAACTAGTCATATTTTTTTTCTTTTAATGTGAGTGCGACAAGTTGCAAAAACTTTTATTTTTCTTTTTTTTTTTTTTTTAATTTTATGCATTTTTCTTAATTTATGCAGGAGGAACGTCAAAAGTTTTACTGCTGCTAAAATTGGCAGCTAAAGGAATTAAAGTTTATAAGTAAAAATTGTAAAAGTTTAAGTGCGAGCAAGTCCAGCAAGTTTATTAATTGAATATTATCGATTTAACACAAAAATAATATTTTTTTAAATATCTAGCGTAAAGAAATATCAAGAAACAGTAGGGATGGGACTTGATGGTAGTGTCCTAGCATTTAGTATTTTAGGCACATTAGCTGGGAAATTATCGATGGCACTTTTGATAGTATCGATAGTTTAAACTATAGTACTTATCACTATTGAGTGGCGCCACTATCAATAGTATCCTAGCTCGATTAGGCACCGTATTTTCGTGGTGGTATATAATTTACGGAACTGTATAGTATTCTAGGTAATCTTTTATTCTTATATCTAATTTACCAAGAGACCGATAGTCAGACTAAGCTCAATTAAATCTGATTCTGATCAAGAATATATATACTTTATTGGGTCTTTCTTGCCTTTTTTTGCCTGAAACACACAAATCAATTTTACACAAATTTAATAGACCGTTTTGTGTATTGAAAACAATTTCGACTGATAAAGCATTAAACAGATAAAAGTAATAACCATTTCATATTAATAATTACTTAACTGATTGGACGTATTTTTTTCAAATGAATTTTGATTACACATCAACTAGATTCAAATATTGATTAGCATTTATAATGATAGGAAACTAATATGCTCTTAAAAAAAAGCACTCTAATTTTGAAAGTAGTTTGACTTGATCACATAAAGAGCTGCACTAACTTCACCAATTACATATATAGTTCACATAAAAGCAATTAAGTAAACGAGTCAATAATGATAATGATAATGAAATGTAAAATTGATTCTAATTGTAAAGAAAGGAATTTTTGAAAGATAAGATTTAAAAATCTTATAGTGTATATGTGGATGTCGTAGGTTCAGTATAAAGACTTGAAAAACTATCGATTAATTTCTTTAAGATTTAATACAAATATAATATATTATTATTTTTCTATTAAATTATATTTTTGTATGTTAGAGCATTTCTTTTTAAGGGAGGTTTTTCTACTATCTGCTATGTTAATTTACGCCTCATTACAGTATTAATCTACCCACAATCGTTTAGAATATTCGATTCAATTGAAATTAATTCACAATGCAATTAATGAATATTCTCTAAGTTCATCGATTTGAATTAAATTAAAGATAAATAAGTACACAACTTTTAAAAAGATAGTGGGATTTAAAACTTAAAGCATTTTCTAATGTAAAAAATTAATAACTTAAATAATGAAATTGCAGATTAAAACGTTTACAGTTTGAAATTGTATTTTAATGTAAGATATAAAATATAAATAAGTTATTATGACATAAAGCTGCGCACAAATTAAACAATATGATTTGGTTGTCTAAAATGATTGGTACCTATTTCAATTTGCTGTTTGTTTCTGCTTCGCAGGTGCTCAGGGATTCCCCCAGTTCGGACAGTGACAGTCGAGGAAAAAAACGTTGACATTATTTAGATTAATGAACAGCAGACAGACGACAATGTGACAGACCAACAGAGAGACAGACAGCACTCACAATGAATTCGCATTCGCCTGTCAGAATTCGTTTGCAGGTTTCAATGGAAAAAAAAATTATGTGAATGAATGCATGAGCGAGCGAATGAATGAATAAATGAATGAATCGAATCGAAGAGACGAACAAACTGAAAAATATTTGTCTTGTCTAGTGAAATGTGTTGAAATGCATGAGGTACTCATAGATCTTAACTCATCTCATCTCATCGGTCGTAGAACAATGGCACAAATGCAGTGTTCCAATCGTTGTAGAATTTGAAACAAATTATATATTAATTATTGTGGCGTGTGCATTCAACTTAATTAATGCTTTTTACGCCCTAGGTGTTAATTATTAATAAACGTGTGTGTATTCGATTTTTTATTTTGATTTGCTTCCAAAGTGTTGATTGCCTCCGGTCAACAACAGAAGCTCATGTTGTTGTTGAGGTTGGTTAATTACGTGGAGTGCAAAGTAAATAAATATTTAACCAAATGTGTCGAATGAGTTGAATTGCAACAAAATTTAACTATATAGTAATATAACTATATATAATAACGAATCGATGCCAAAGCAATGACCCTTAAATAAATTGCGAATTTTTAAGCAACGTTAAATGAGTAATTTTTTACCAACAGAAAACAAAATTGTAAACTATTTCACAAAATTTAGTGAAATATTGAAATGATAATAATCAAACTAATAAACAAATTGTCATTGAACTTCCCTTCATTTCGATTTGAGCAAGTCAGATACATTTTATATGTTTCTTCAGTACTTTTGTATTGGTTTCGATATCATTTCTAACAAAATTAATTTTCTAGTTTCATTTATCTAAAAAAAATAAAAAGCAATAACCTGACAGCAATAGATCATGTCAAGACGAATTGGTAAGGGTCACAAAAAACAATCTGTGCTAAAGCATATTAACATTCAAAATTAGCACACCATATTCAAGTAGGACCTGGTCCGGCTGCTTATACCCTACCCGGCACCATTGGTCGTAGTAGCGATGCTCGAAAGCAACGCAGTCCCCAGTATTCCTTTGGACACAGACCAGATTTGCCCGTGAAGTGTGGTCCTGGACCGGCAGAGTATAGAATTGGATCGGTAACACGTACCGGCAATGCCAAAGGATTAGAGTTCTCCATGTTGCAGCGTGTCAATATAAATAAAGCAAACCCAACACGTTATGAAAACTAACTCACAGAGAATACACACACTCACACATTGAATGTTATTCAAAGTTCGAATGTGTGTTCGAAATTAATCGTACTTTAACAAGAATGTCGAATTAAATAAGAAACTTTTCAAAAGTAACAATTGCATAATCTGAAGATTGTTAAAGGAGCGAAACGGTTCCTCCTTGGGTTGGTCTTTGGTCACTTCAATGCGACACTCGCAACTTGAGGAACTCAAAGTGCACTCGGTTGTTGTTTGGCTTTGTGTCTGGGCCCAGAATGAAGTCGTCGTTGTGGCATTAAGTTGCCCAAGCTCTTAAGTAACTTCTCAGCTTTGAGCATCAGCTTCTTTTTCGAGCTGACTGGGCTGACTTGGCTGACTGAATGGTTGACTGTGGCTAAAGGGCGAACGTTTGGCTAGGTTCTAAGCAAAAGCCTGTTATTTTCAGGCTTGTAATAATCACACAGTAAACAGGCAGCAGCCAAGAAGAATAGCGAAGCATGAGGTTACAGCCAGGCTTTGCTCTGGTCGTGAGAACGAAGCCGACAGCAAAGAAAGAGCATCAGCTAACTTGCCTTGTAGCAATGTTGTTCCCTTTGTTGTTGTTGTTGTTGCAGCTGGCCGCAAGTTGTAATTGCAACGTCAACGTAAATGCATAGCACGAGAGCACCTCTGGAATTTCACGGGTGTGAGCTGTGCGATGCGTGCATTTTGCAGATGGCCTGAATCCAATTGGACACTTGAATTGCACAGCCAACTGATAAGTGACCCGTGGACCCGGGGGACCCCGTGGACCAGTGACCACTGACCACTAACCAGAGCGGGACATCACGTACGCATGGCACAACACACACCAAGACCGACACGTACGCACACAAACGCATTGGAACAGATATACACTGACAGAAAAAAGACTAGTTAAAATAAGAGCAGTATCTGATTTGGAAAAATTATCTTTGGGGTTTTTTTTAAGCTATTCGTGACAATTAGATATAAATATTGCTATATAGATAGGTTGAAAGATAGATAGATAGATTATATATATCTAAATGTAGATAGAAATGTAGATATATATAAAGAAAGATACTTAGATAGATATAGACATAGAGAGATATAAAGAGAGATATAAAGAGAGAAATATATCATGAAATATTAATTTAAAAAATATTATTGATGTATATAGAAATTTTTTATAGATAGAAATAATGATAAAATAGATAGATACTGAAATAGATATAGACAAAAATATCTAACTAGACAAAAATGATGGTAGAAATTTATATTTTAAATTTATATATTTTAATGGTATTATAAGTAGCTATATAAATAGAAAAATAGATAGAAATATAAACAACCATGCAGACTGAAAGTCAGAAAGAAGTAATGATATAATAGCTATATATTCAAAGATAGATATTGAATATTTAAAATTGTTAATTTAGCAAATGTTCAATAATTCTTAAATATTTGATATTATGGATATCTTCTACTTAATATACTTATTAAGAATCTGTTCAAATAAGAGAAACCGATTACTTCTTAGACCTTTCAGCACAGTGTACGCATTTGATTGCGTTTTGCGTTGGCCTCATCTTCATTCTGCAGTGTTTGCTTGAGGCCTGAGACCAGCAGAAAACTAAAGATTTATCTGAACGCGTTTATTTTAATGTTACGTTCTGGAATTTTTTTTTATTTTTTATTTTCTTTTTCTTATTATTCCTTTTTTTTTGTTGCCCGAGTCCGTGCTGTTTGCTGTTTGGTTTTTGGTTGGGCTAAGCAGCCGCTTTCAATGCATTGGGGCACTGTCTTTGTCTTTATGAGGCAGATGCTTGTCCTGTTGCTGATGCTGCTGCTGGTGATGCTGTGGCAACTTCATCATTGTGAACGTTGTGGCATTCCTTGGTACGTGGTACGTTGACCGCTTGGAATGTTGATTCATCTGCTGGCCAGCAACTTCTTTTATGATTCCACTTGCTCTTTATGTCAATCAAGCAGAAGCAGAACCAAATGCAGCAGCATCAGCAGCAGCAGCAGCATCTACGTTTATGGGCTATCATCATCACAGGAGCCATGCATTGGAATAGGGCTCTACTCTCATCTACTGATGATGCTGAAGCTGATGCTGATGCTGATGATGACGATGCTGCTGCATTTGGATGGACTTGTAACTATTTTTAGTGCATATCGCTTTCCTATTCTATTCTTAACTTGTTAGATGCGCAATTTGCAGACCCTTACACCATAATAGGGCAAATTACCTTTAAGTGCTGTTGCTGCAGTTGAAATTGCTATAGCTACTACTACTACTACTAGTGTTTGCCTGCCATTTGGCATTTATAATGTGCTCTTCGTTATTTTTAGCACGATCTTGCATCTAGAGTTGGCATTACATGATCCTATAAATTTAATTACACGTTTCGATGGCAGCCAGAGGCATCCGAGTTTCACTTTGTTGCACTTGTGTTTGGATAATTGTAAACGGACTTGTTTAACTACCATAGAATTTAATTGCATATTTAAATACTAACTTTACTCACGAGTAAGCTCACTGTTTACGATTCTATACAATACAGAATCGACACCCGCTGCGTATGCTTAATATGTTATTCACCTGATTCGTTAAGTGGACTTGGCCCAATCAAGGAAACAGCCACAAATATTAACCATTATTATTAGTTTTGTTATTTAATTTTGACAATCAGCCGCTGGCATAGAATACACATTCGGCTCATACACGCATGCAGCTGAAAGGGTTATTACTATATAGCATAGAGTTCCGAATTGCGACCTCACACGTAATTACTTTTTTATTGTTTCTCTATTTTAATTGATTGCGGGAGTAAGTGGCTCATTTGTTATTGATAGAGTGTGATATTTACTTGGGCCATGTAAAGCGAATTCCTTAGTTTAGCCTCCCCTTGGTGACAGACCCATTAACTGACCCTCACAGCACGTGACTCGCCTAGCTGATTGCCTGCCTCTTCATACAACTACTATATATTGTGTATTATTATTTTTTTTTTATTGTATCAAATAGTTGCAAAATTTGCTAGCAACTATTTTTGTTTTCATTAAATTTGCTACAAAGAGAATTCACGTATTTAATTGACCACAAACAAAAAACACACAAAAAGCACAGACAATTTCATATAATACTATGAATATGTTTGACTGAATCATACCACAAATTAAATGAAATCATTAAATTTTCTCACTTATGACCTAGTTTGATTAAATATATGATTTATGGCTAAACTAGGCTTAAGTTCAACTAGATTAAAGTTGAAGCTTAGGGAAAAGTTTTGAAATATTTGCCCTTAAGCCAGAAACAAAAAATCCTCTTCCAGTTAAGTTGGAGTCGGACATTGAACTTTTGTTTAGGCAACCGACGAAAGTTAAGCTCCATAAATATTAAAGTAAAACTGTCTCAGCTTAAAGCCAAATTGTACGTGTGTCCGTTCGTTTGTCCAAAAAGGCAACAAACCCAAAAATTATTTCATCTTCCTGCTACTCAAACAAAAAAGTAGAGCAAAAGTCCAACAACAAAAACAAAAAATTTGTCACGTACACAACAACAACAACAAATGCAACAACAGTATAAGCAAAACAAAAACTACAACAACAACAACAAATACTAAGTGTAATAAAAGTGCATTCACATTTTGAAAGTAAAGAGAGCTAACTTTTATAATGTATTGTCAATGAAGGGGAATTGCTGACTGAGCAGCGTCCTTAAAGCTACTTATTGGCAGCTTAAAGATACATTGTATCTTAAAGATACGCTCATGTGTTTAAGCCCAAACGCGTATCAGCGGCATGTTAAGCTTCAGATTTATGTGCTCCACATAGCTTTAGGCATTTGGTGTTCAAGAATATCCGCTCCTGATGCTGATGCCAATGCCGATGCCGTGAATTACTTCATTATGCGTTTTTCAGGGTCTCTGATCTGATATCTGCCTCCATAATGACACTGCGGTTAAATTGTTTGGTCTCTTTCGACTGTTCTCTTGTCTACTGACTGTCTTCTGTAGTCTTTTGCCTGCCGTCGGTTGTCTGTGTGTCTGTCTGTCTGTCTGTCTGACTGTCTGTCGTGTCTGTTGTGTGTGTTGTCTGTCATCAGGTGAAAGGCAAATAAAATGTCAATTTGTATTGCCAGTTGTGTCCCTTTTTGGTGAGCCTGTTTGGATACCTTATTATTCATACGCATATTACACATTCAGATTTTATTCATCTACCCCCAGCCTGTGAGTCTGTAAGTCTGTTGGATTCGTCCTTTTTGTGTCAATAATCATTTACATGTTTATCTAATTTGAGCGGATTTGTGGTAGGCCGGCCTGCGGTAAGTTCCAGATACTTTACCTTCAAAGAACACCTTAAAGTTGTGCCAAAAGCGAAAGCAACTTTAATTCGCTGCAGTGAAATGTAAAAGCCAGAAAGAAGTATTATTAGCGACAAATATGTGGGCCACAGACAGACAGACAGACGGGCAGATACTTTGCGCTCTGTGCTACATTTTTGGATACGTCTGCGTGCCAAGGCGAGCTCATAAAATCATATAAAATTCGCTTGGGTTTCAGCTGCCAAAACGAGTTGATGACCAAGCCACAAAAATTTCAGTTAAGTTGTAAATCGAACAACCAAAAAAAACAAAAACCCCAAATACAACCAATGCCAATCGGAGCAACATTGTGGATGTTGTTGTTGGCCAAGTTGTATTTGTTGTTGTTGCTATTGGTCATGTTGTAGTTGCTGTCATCGACGTCATTGCAATGTTATGGCTGCAATTATTGTTATTTCCGTATGCGCAAATTCATTCTGTCACCCAGTGACAAAAGCAACAAACCAAACTTCCCATATGAATACAGATGTAAGGGCGTTCCCTGTATCACATTCATAATAAAAAAAAAATATGTTTGATTGTTATGACAGCTGTTTCGGTTGACAATATATGCCAAAATATATGTTGGCCCTATCGAATTTTAATTAAAAAAAAAAAAACAAAAGCCATAATAATATTTTGTAGTCAAGGAAATATTGAAATAAAAAACTTACTTGCCAATAAATTGTTGAAGAAGTTAATAAATTTGATAACACATGAACCAAATGAGTTCACATATGCAACTGAACTAATTTTGGGATCTTCAATCTGTATATCAGAATACATATTTACCATACTACACTCTTATTATCAGCTTAGAGTTGCGTCATTCGATCTGCACATATTTGAAGAACTCTCTTCACATTCGCAGCTTCATTTTGACATACTCATGATGACGCGCTCTTATAAATTCTTTACAAATATGTCAGACAAACTTTGAACAATCCGACTGCAATCTTATCAGTATCTATCAGTGTCTCCCTCTTCTTTGTCTATGCCTAGCTCCTATCATGTTCTACCCTCGACATTTGCCAAAACGGTTTTACCGTTTTACCCTCTGACTGTTTATTATGGTGTTGTCGCCTTTGACCAGCTGCCAGAGCGTCTTTTCAAAAATTTTGAGCTTATTTGACACAAAAAATTTGATGTGAGCAGTTTTTGAGAGGGCTCTCCCGCTCCGCTCCCGCCATTTGTGATGGTGGTAGCTCTGCCCCATAGAAAATGCAAATTGTGCGCAGTCCCAACAGCAACAGCGAAAGGAGAAAGGTCTTTGTTTACGTTGTAACAACTTTTTGGGCCTGTAAAAGTTTCGGTTGGTTGTCTTGTTATGAATTTAGTTTCCAGCAGATACTTACAACACTTTTGCGGCACTTGGCTACATGAGCGCAGCCATAGCAACAATTTGTAGTCAAAATCAAACAACATCAAGAATTTCCCCATGTACTAAACATAAACTGCCTGAAAAGTTAACTGCACTTTCTGATTGTCCTGTGCATTCAATTGAGGTCAAACACAACTGGGGAATACCCCCAGTTGGTTGTTGTTCGCTCTTGGTTACAGGCAGCCACCCCTGCGGTAATCAGTAATACGTAGTGAATGCTAAAGACACTTGATTACAGTTTTAAGTCTGAATATGAAGTTGAAGAGTCATAATATTCGAAAGTTTAAGCTCTTGAACTTTCTGAAGCTCACAGTATAATGCTCCAAAAGTGTAAAGTTTTTTAAAGAATCTAAATTCTTTAAATTTTCTGCAGGAATTTTTATCATTCAATGACTTATCTTAAGTAAAGAATGTTCCTTTTTTAAGAGAAACGTTTAAGCCATTTACTGAAGAGAGACTCATTGGTTTTTATCAAGATACAATGATCGATATTCGATAAATGATTTTCACACAGTCAGTCAGTCTCTGGCATCCACCTCAAATTTAGCATCTGTATCAACAACGATTAATGATGCTCACGCCTTAGCACCTAAATTAGCGTTTAGCTTAATGGCCAATCATAAATTGTCAAAATGTGTGTGTGTGTGTGTGTGTGTGTGTGTAGAGAAAAAGATGCAATCAAACCTCAAAAAAGAGCCAAAATATTGCTCATAAAGATTGGAGTGAATTGGAGTGGAGTGGAGCTTAAAAACTAGCAGGTCGTATGGGCCAGACTAACCGTACTTACCACAAGACAAAACGCATTATTAACGTTTATATGTTCAGATCTGGCTATTGCTGTATGATTAATGTTGGCAATAAATGCGAAAAAACCCCGACATGCCCAGCACAAAGCAACAAACACAAAAAAAAAACAAAACGAGATGCCTACACATGAGGCAAAAATCATATAAACAAAAATCATATAAAATATATAATCACAAAATTCGGCAAATAAAAGAAAAGAAACTAAACGACGCGAAATGAAATGAAATAAAATGAAATGAAAATAATTTAATCGAAATCAGACCTGGTTAATCGTTGAATCGATATTCAAAATATCAAAAATTGAGGACACAACGTGCTAAATCTGAAATGTGCATTATGTGCATACACACAATTTAGTCGATTTCTAGAGGCAAATTAATTAAAATAAAATTACACGTACGTGTTGAAGGCTGCTGCGGCTACCGTATTTTCAATTTAATTGTTATTATTATTGCTACTATTTATTATTAAACATTTGTGTGTGATTTCCAATCGAGAGGCTCGCAGCTCAAACATATCGAATGCTGACTAACTAAACGGCGCCGCAAAGTCGCGTAATTAGTTGCGCAATTTGCCCGCTTTTGGTCGATCGTTCAGTCAGTCAGTTAGTCAGTTAGTCAGTCAGTCAGTCAAACGGTCTGTATGTCTGTCAAGTCGTTTGTCAGTCAGTCAACTTAGTTGGAGTCTTAGTTATATTGCCAGCGGGTGATCTAAGCCGATCTGAGTTGACAGAATTGACAAATTCCAAAACATTTGCCAAAAATAACAACACATTATTTACTTGAACCATGCCAAACACACTCATTTGAATGCTCATTCATTCATTCATTTCTTATGATTATTATTATTTTGATTATTAATAACACAGATGTTGTTGTGCGCTTTATTATGATTATAATTTAAATTTTAATAAGCAAGCGCATGCAAACTGGTTCTACCCGAAAGAAAAAAAAAAAAGAACAACAACAGCTTAAAAGACACTTGTGAAATTCTCCAGCGACAGCACTTAACTAAAAAATAAGTAAATATTTAAAAATAATAAATATTTAAACATAAAATACACACACACATACACACACACACACATACACATACAAATAACCTTCGTGTAAATGAAGCTTTTCAGCTGAAATTCACAATATTTGATCGCACATCTGTAGCTAAAGCTGTTTTCTCTGCATTGTCGTCAATTGGGCCGCCGATGCGTCATCCAAAACTGCCTTCAACTGGTGCCGGAAATGCGATAAAGTTCCCCAACAACAACAACAACAACAACTACTAGAAATACACTGTCAACTGCACAGACACTGCAAATTCTCTAAATCATAGGAAAAGGTGCGGCAGCCTTGTAAACATTGCGACAAGTGGCTAACAGTTTGACCCTGAATCTTTTAAGTGATAACAAAATCAAACAGAGTCTATATCTTGTTTATTTTCTTATATTTTTTATTTAAGGTGAATTCAATATTGGGAAAAATCTCTGTGATGAATCATTTAACGAAATTCAATGAAGTTATGTGATGTTTACAACGAATAACGAAATTATAAATTATAAGGCGGTCAAATTGTGATCTCTAAGCATAAACACATAAAGTTTTTCATTGATACTTAAAAAATATTTAAGAAATTTAGATTATTTATATTTAATCAATAATCATTAATTTAAATCAAGACAACAATTAAAAATTTAAGAAACATAAAGCAAATCAAATAAATTGGGTGTACAAATTTGGAAATTGTGTTTTTATTTGCTTTCATTTCATTAAAAGTTGTCCAAATTTATATCATAGGGTGCTATAACTAGGGTAAATGTCGCCGTGTTTGTTTACAGAGTATTCAATTTCTATACAAAACATCTTAGAACATATATTGGCCAAGTGAAACAGAGTATCTTTATGTCGTAGAGTACACCTGTTGGTTCTCTTTGAAATCTTTATTTACTTAGCAAATTGTAAATAAATAAAAAGTTATATAAACTTTGCAAAATTGTGACTTATTGTATATTATGAGAAACTGTTGTATGTTTTACAAGGTACAATATTTATATACTACTTCACATTAAATGTGATATGGAATTCCATATATATGCATGAAAGATATTCAGGAATTGTATTAAAAATAAACAGTCTTAAATAATTTATTCATATTTTATTGCTTTTCTTTGCGAATTGTTAAAACTTTTGATATTTTTTTCCATTATTTAAATCAACTCAAGCTGTGCAAATTTTAAATGCTACCGTATTTTTTTTTCCTGCAACTGTTTTTGACGGTTTCATTGAAAAGATTTCGCATTTAATCGACAAGCGGTGAATTTAATAATTTATTATTTATAATAACATTTAATGCATTTAACTATTTCGTGGCAATTTCATGATTTATTCAATGTTTCCAACTTTTTCGGGTGCGAGCAAATTGCATTTATCTGTTGGATTTTATATTATGTCGAAAATTGAATTATATATTTTTGCACACGCAATTTAACAACAATCTACAACGATTTTGTAATGGTTTTTTGCCCTTTTTAAATAGTTAAAAAATATATGATGATCTTTCAGAGACATATCAAAATATCACAATTTTAAAAACACATTATTGACATTTCCTGAATATTTAAAATCAGTTAGTATATGTTTGAGCTACTCTGCAAATAGTAGTGATAAGGGAGGCAACAATATTGCAAATATTTATTTGGCAATTGGGCATGCATGCCATGTATCTAACAGATACTTTTCACAATTACTACGAAAGCTGTAGAGCCAAAGACCAAGTCAAAACCAAGCCAAAGAAGAAAATAAATACAAACGGAGGAGGAGGAGAAGCGAAGTTGGCGCGAATTGGCAATGCGAATTCAAATTCAAAACGTTTGGCACTTCATTCATAAAATTCCAAATATATTCGATGCCTTAATAATGTCGCCTCTGCACCAGTTTAAATGGATCCACGTGCCAGGCCCGTAGGCGAGGTTGGGTGCGGTTTTAACGTATTCGAATCGATGCGATTCGATTCGATTGGATTGGCTCTCAATAAACGGCAATTGCTCTAAGTGTTTCTGTGTGTGTTTTGAGCAATGAGCCCTGTTAAAATGCGTTAAATGATTATATTTTGTGTTATTGCTATTTCACTGTTTTTTACACATTTTGAACTTGTACCACTCTCGTTTTGCGGCAACTCTTCGGAGGCGTGATGAGAGGGTTGCGGGCTCAATTTGCTTGCCACTTTTGCCACATTGGGCTTCCAAGTTTTTGGCTCGTTTCATATTTGCCTATGAATGAAGCATTATTTATTGTGGTAACGGCTATTTGTTTGCCATTCGCTTTTGCGCCTTTTCTCTTTCTCTTACTCTTTCTCCACTCGAGTCGGCTTTTACAGTTTCTACCTTGGCCAGTGACTGTGGAAAAACATATTTATGCCACTTGCTGCACAGGAAGTTTTATGACCAGACATATGGGCAGACAGATAGACAGATAGTCGGACAGTCGGATTGTCGGATAGGCAGCTTGAGGCTTTGAACGAGTGAAAAATTAGTTAAAATTTCGATAGAGTGGGGTCTAAACATGGAAGGAGTAGATATTTTAGCAGATGATGGTTTGATTTACAACTTATTACTTTGAATGTTTCAAACACTAAATCTTTAAGGTAGTTAAGATCGATGTAGCAGATAAAACAGAAGACTTATTATAAAGGTAGCCGCAAATCCCAAGTATTATAAATTAAAACAATATGTATATATATATTATACAGCTCTGTTGCTTTTGGTTTCTACGATTCGTTTCAATCTTCACTTGAAGATCACGGCTTCACAATATCAAGTTGAATTTAGTATGAAGTATTTCCTAAATCTATGATATCTAAACGAAGAGCTCTTTCTTCGCATCTGTAGTGCAGAACACGTGAAAGATACTCAAAACTGTAAAATATCTCATAAATATTAAAAGCAGCTCGTCATTTGCAAGCATTTATGCTTAATCTCACGTAACTTAAAGACAATTCTATAATTAAACACAGTCTAACCAACAGACCATTATTATTATTATAATAATTTAACTTTCGGTTTTGTTTTTTTTTTTGCGGAGAGTACAAAAGACGCGTCTGCAGTGGATGAGTACAGTTTTGGTCGGTCAAACAGTTAACGATTGTATCTAAACGGTCCATCCTTAACCTTGAACTTGCCATTAGCATAACAGAGTTAATCATTTGAGACCACGCTAACTGTGTATAATGACACAATCCAATAAAAAGAAAACCCGAAAATAAATACTGAACAGCTTGACTAGCCAATATAATAAGCAATGATGATACATCATCATCATAATATACACAGTGTGTTTGTGTGTCTGTTCCTCTGTCTGACTGTTTGTCTATGTGTTGGTCGCTCAAGAATCTTCGCCAGAATTGTGCAATCGGAGTAGCCAAGTGATTATCGTATATGGTACGACTTTTCCACATATCTCCACATTGTTCAAACAAATCCAAATAAAAAATCTATCATATGTTGCTGCTGTTATAATACATTTTGTATATATAAATACAATGTGAAATTAATACGCTTGTTATCAGCCACTGAGTGTATAAAGAGCAAAGCAACTACAAAAAAAAAAACCAAAACGATAAAAAACAGAGGGTGCAAAAGAAAAAAAGAGAAAAAACAAATGAATATATCCACAAGCCATGGCTAAAAGGCGGAGACGACGGCGTTGACACGCGCGACGTTGGCGGTGACTTCGTGTGTCAATTTGGCATGACATTTGTTGTTGTTGTTTGGGTTGTTGTTGTTGTTTGGATTGTTGTTATTGTTGTTTCTGCTGCAATTGTTGCTCTAAGCGAACAACAATGCCATTAAGCTCAATGTTTCATTATCTATACAACAGCCTACATGGCAAAACAGCATATAACATACATAACATACATAACATACATATACACATGAAACAAAAAACAAAAGTAAAAAAGACAACAACAAAAAAATATTAAAAAAAAAAAAACAATATTTGTGTGACAAGTAGCAATGAACCTTGTAAGGTCTCGGCTGCTGTACATAGGAGTAAGATCATCAACTCATAAGGTGTACGTAATAAATCTCATCAATTTTTAATATATTTTAAAGCACTTGTTTCGCTTCTACGCACAGATCAGTTTATTCATTTTGTGAAATATATATACATAGATAATTATTAAGAGTTATTATTCAAGTGCATTAATAATAGAAAAAACTTTTGCAATTATTGTTTAGTTGACCTATAGATATAGGATCGATCAAATGTATGGCAATAAATAAAAATTGGCATTTAAACACTATGAATCTATAGTTGACCAAAATGAATAAATTACATTAAAATAATGTTTGAAAATTTTTAACAATTTAAATTATAATAAATAATAATTTTTAAGATCATACATATGATATTTGTAAGGTTTGTTTTTTTATTTAATGAAAACTGTTATATATATGATCTATAAATTTATAATAATTATAATTTTATAAGGCTGTGTTTATTATAAGTATCATATAAAAATTTATTATAATTTTAATATTATTATATTATTTTGTTATTTTATTTATTTATTTGATGCCAAATTCAATATAATTGCAATGATATTATATTTATATTTATGATATAGAAAAACATTGAAATTTTATTGCATTTGAAGTCAAATTGGCGAAAGGATTTGTTTATTAGTAGATTTAAAACTAATCTAATTTTAATAAATATATTAATGAAAACAAAACTGCATATAAGAAACTAAACTTTCAACCCTGTAACTAAATCTTTGATTAAACTTTTTCCCTCCTCTATAAACAGTAGTATTGAAAGTCATACGATATGCATTCTATTACAAAGAAATGTAATAATGGAAATTATTATATATAATATATGATATAGTCTATAAATCTATATTATGGTATATGTGTATATCATATGCATACGATATGTGTAAATCATAGGATTTTCCGCTAAGTTTTTGGCTTTCTGGCGATGCTATATAGATTGCCACCCTTGTAAGCCGAGTTTATATATTGTTCAATAATTTCACTCTTGGCAACCAAAATCAACAATCGGCAACTCTGCATTAGTTGTAGTTGTTGCTGTTTTAGTTGTTGTTGTATTAGCAATGCATAATAACTGTCGTGCTGTATGTTGTTGCTAGCACACATACATTCACACACACTCACACACACATTCACATACATGCTACAAGGGGGAAGCAGCGAAATATTTCGCGCTTTTTCGTATTGGGCGCGCAATGGGCTAAAATAATTTCTGATTAACGTACTTGCTTGTTGAAGTTGTTGATAATGTTGCTCTTGTTGTTGTTGTTGTTGCTGTTGTTGTTGTAGTTACTCGTGTTGCTGTTGTTGTTGCTTTGCACATTGGCTTCAACACGTTTCTTTGCGTTTTCTTTTGCGTTTTGTGTGTTTGTTTTTTAGTGCTTTTCCAATTTCTTATTCACTTCATGTCTGCACAACGCGCTTATAAATACACACACACACACACACACACACACAGACACAAACTCACTTAAACACACACACACACACACTTACACACACACACGCACATACACAAACACTTAATACAACTCGCGCTTTATCAACTTAACGAGTACGCACTGTGGCTGAGCTTTTTTTTTTGAATTTGATTTTGATTTTGATTTTGATTTTTCAAGCGCGCCGCCAACGTTGAGCGCTCGAAATCTCGTTACTAACTAAAATACGCGACGCGAGCCGCGCAGCCAAACTGAAAATAACAACAACAACAACAGCAGCAGCGACAACAGCAACAACAACAACAGCAGCAAAATAAAATAAACCATTCACACACACACGTTGTCGCAGCGACGTCGACGCCAGGTATTTATGCATGTGTTGTTGTTGTTGTTGCTGCTGCTGCTGCTGCTGTTGTTGCTGTTGTTGTCGGTAACTAAAACAGACATTCAGCCAAACTAAGTATGCGCTCTCTCGCAAGCTCACACACTCATTCGCATTGAGAGAGTAAGAAACAGAGAGAGAGAGAGAGAGAGGGCGCTGACACACACACATGCATGCACGACTTTGGCTCGATCGCAAGTTCAAGTCGCAATGTTAGCTGGAGCCGGCTGCGTGAGAGAGAGAGAGACGCAAAAAGAGAGTGGGAGAGAGAGTATTTGCAATTTGCAGCTTCGGTTTGGCGTCTAACAGAAAATGCAGCTTTTAATTTAAAATAAAAAAATAAATGAAATTAATGTAAGATTACAAAAAGTCAATTAATTAAAAATTAATAATAATAATAATAATAATATTAATAATATTAAATTTAATTTTTATTTGTTTATTATTTATTATTATTAAATTATTAATTATGTAAGAATTTCTTTTAATATAATTAAACAAAATTTTAAATAAATTTAAAAAAAATATTTAAATACATTAAAACAAAATTTTGAATCAAGTTTTAATTTTAATGAATTTAAACAAATTTTTACAAAATACATAAATATCAAAGCAATAAACAAAAGTATTTATGATTAGTAAAAAAAAAGAAAAATAATTAAAAATTAATATATAATTATAGTTTAGTTTAATTAATAAATTCATATATAATTAGTTAAAAAATAATAATAAATAAATAAATAATTGTATTATTAAAGTTAATTTAGTTAACAAATTCTTAAAAAAAAAAAAAGAAAATGTATATATGCTCATTTAAATAACAATAATAAACAACAATATAATATAATAATGTAACAATATAATATAATAATGTAACAATATAATAATTTTAGTCCAGTTTGATTAATAAATTCTATAAGATAGAGTATACAAACTGCGTTGTGCAATGTAAGAAATTTTTCGCGCTGGCAAGACACAAGTTCGAATCGAACTTCAAGCTGAGCTCGCGCCAACTTTTTTTTTCGAGCCGGCTTAAAAGCTGCAGTTGCTGTTGCTGCTGTTGTTGTTGCTGCTGCTGCTGCTGCTGCTGCTGCTGCTGTTGCTGTGTGTGAGATTGGCAATGTTGCTAAGCTGAGCTGGCAACATGTTGCTTCCGCCTTGTTGCTGGCAACAAATTTTGTTAATTTTTGTTTCTACTCAGTTGACTGCTTCACGTGGCTTTTGTATATTTTCCGTTTCGTTTGGTATTTAAAAATTTCGAATTTTTGTTTCTCTCTTTCTTAAGCGTTTCTTTTGTCAAAGCGTTTTGTCTTTATGGTTATTTAATATGCGGCCGATTGAATTTGTTTGTTGTTTTTCGACTGCAGCAAGTATAATATTATATTAATGTTGCCTAGCGGCGGTTGTTGTTGTTGCTGGTGTTGTTGCTGTTGTTGCTGTTGTTGATGTAGCTGTTGTTGTTGTTGGGGCTGCTGCTGATGACGTCTAAGGTTGAACCGAACCCGTTTGCTTACTCACACACAAAATTATGTCAGGAATGTTGGCAGGCGGCGGCGTCGACGTCGGATTTAGTCTGTCTTGGATGTTGTTGTTGTTGTTGTTGTTGTTGAGATGCGTTGAAAGTCGATGATTAATATTGAGAGAGTAAAACCCGATTGGCCTTTCGGTTTACTAGACGCGTGCCACACACAAAATACTCTATATATATATGTGTTTGTATGTGTACAATCCGGCAAAATTGAGAGTTTAAACATTTGCTAATGACTAGCAACAAATGTTGCTAATGTACTTGGTCAGTGACTAAGCAACCGTTTAGTGCAGGGTATCTTGCAGTCGTGTGTATGGCTTCGAACATTGCATCACACTGGGCAATTGCCGTACATTAATCGCGACCCTTTTCACTAATTCCAGCTAAGTTTGATTTATCATCAATTTAATTTCCAGTTCTAGTTTCCAGCGAAACAAATCACACGATTTTGGGTTTTTTGAACCCCCCAAAAGCCATTGACATCGAGAACTGAGGTGATTTTATTACAATGACTGCAATTTTCAAATTGTTTTCTGTACTGTCAGCATGTTTATGCTTAAGTAATCATGTCAATCCCATTTCCAGATTCGAATTTCCAAAAAAGAAACCTTTACTTATTGGTAAGTAAATGGCGCTGGTCACACGCCGCAATCAAAATTTCAACAGAATATTATAATAAATTAAAAAAAATAATGAATTTTCAAATTGCAACACAATGCTTGATTTAAAAGAAAACATCAGCATGTTGTATAAATCGACAGCTAAAGATAATTTTTGATAAATTTATTGAAGTTTAAGCAATTTACGCGAAATGCCAACACGTGAAAATTGAATACTTGATAAAGAAAGAAAAAATCAAAACCAATGAAAAAAAAAAAACGATTGTATAGAGGGCGTGTACGGAAAATGATCTGTTACGTTCTACGAGTGAAAATTGGAAGTTTAGTAGCTGTTACCAATGTCAACATACGAAAGTTTAAGCTACTCTTTGAATTTAAACTGTTAAGTTAACAGAGATTTAACTAGAGCCATGTTAAGTTAACAGAATCGCAACGGCAAGCTCTGTAAATGGAATAGTAAGCTTACAGAGATCTATCGTTAACAGAGAGTTAACAGAACATTTGTGAATCTGTTCCCATTGTAATTTGTTTATAGTTTTCTGTTATATTCAGATGGATTCCATCGGAAAAAGCAATATTTGAAGCGTTTTTATTAAATGTTTGTCAAATTTGTTTATTAGTCTATTTATTTAGAATACTATGAATTCCCATATATCCATGCAAGATGTTTCTATTTGAACGACAACCGGTGTATGCTGAGCAGCTTGTCTGACCGTGAAATATGCGGCGATATCGAGAGATATGCGTTACGGTAAATCCAAATGTCAATCAGAAGTCAAACCGCGACTGTTCAATCAAATTGCAATTTCCGTTGTAAAAATGAAAAGCGAAAAACAAAACGAATAGCAGAAAGAAATAAAAAACAAAAACAAATGTACAAGGTAGTTCCTCAGAGTACGAAATGAAAGAGAAGTCAAGTGTATGGGGCACAATTCAATTTCAGCATTGAAATCAGATCCGTACACAAACGAATGGATTAGTGGTGAACCCAAAACCCAACCGAGGTGGCCATAGTCGAGTAGTAGAGCTAGCAATGATGCTGATGATGCCGGGAGAAGTGTTTAGAATTTCGCGTCGGGTTTTAGAAATCTTAGCACGTCGCCTGCCAACCGCAGAAACAATAGACAGAAACAACGGAATGTTGGCTCAGCCACAAAGCAACAATACTCAATGCAGTTCAAATACAGAATCATATGTACATACTATATTTAGTATATATCTATACAGACCTACTAAGCCAAAGCAATAAGTGCGGAAGTCAGAGACGGAAAACTGATACCATTTTGGGGGTTCAGCTTGGCATTGGTACTTATGTATTCTGAATTCTTGCATTGCATAAAAATATTAATTGTTTATAAGATTAAAATAATCCCCTCAAGTAAATATACTATTTTATCTTAAAATCAATAAATAGCATGGTAAATTTTTAAGAATTCCAAACTCTAAAATGCTTTATACATATCTAATGAAATTATTTATCATTTTAAAAAGTATACCATTTATATATATGATATTCCACATAATACATAGTATTTAATAATGAATTTATTTTGTATATGATAAATATACAATAATTGGGATGGTGGTTTGCATAGACCCTAACTTCGTAGGAAATGTGAATACTACAGCTCTTTTAATTTACGAGATCTACACAGATGAACAGACAGAAGATCGTTTCAGATCGCCGACCGAATCACAAGTATATACATACATACTGTGCACTTAGTTTAGAGACCTTTTGGTGTGTATTAGAATAAAGCTTAAATATCAACAATAACTCATTGCACTCTATAAACATTCATAAAATAACGATCAAATATCAATACAAACTTACCTTCATTCGATGAAAATGCATGAATGTGTTTACGTTGCGTTTACAAAATTCTGTAAATATTTTCTTAACAAATTGCGTATTTTGAGCAACTTAGTTCCTGGACGCGAAAACCGTCCAATCCAATTGGCCTAGCACAATTGATTCGAGCCAAAGCCGCTTAGCCAACTTCAATAGCAACATTTCATATTGGCATCTCCTTGGCAGTTGCTTTAGCCGGGCTTTGTTCGGCTTTTGATGTAAATTGGAATTGCAATTTCGATTGCAATTTGAATGAATTTGAATATACTAAGCGAAAATTGATTTGATTTTACTATATTGGAGTGTTTAGTTTTTATAGCATTAAATTTGATTTATTGAAATATATATATGTATATATTTAAACATTTAGATTTTCAAATTTACGAATTTTGATTTGCATTTGTTTAGTTTTTCTTTCTTGGTTTTGTTTTGTACATAAAGTCCAAAGTTTGAATAAACTTTGTTAAATTTCGATTTATAAATATATAATATTAATATATAGCGAAAAAACAACAACATTTAGTAGCATTTACAAGTATGATTTATGAGAAATAACGATAGTAATGATTTGAATATTGAAACATTGAAGTCTATATTAAACAATTTTAATAAAATTTGAATAAATTAACAATATTAAATATGTTAAATTAAGAATGTTTTATCGTTATTATAATCAGAGAGTCATTAAATATTTGTATTATTTTATTAAAATTATGCAATTGTATTTTCTATTTGGCATCCGGAAATTAGCTAAGCTGTTGGATATTATTAAAGCAATAGTATTTAGTTAATCAGATTTAGCTATAATTAAGATTTAAATGAATTTACATCATGAAAGAGAGAGAGAGCGAGCGAGACAGAGATTTTTCGTAAACGGTGGGTAATTTAAGTTACGAAAGAGATATGTTAGCAAAATTTGTTAAACTCCAATTATTTCATAGATTCGTTGGAATTCTTTGATGAGCGTTGATATAACATTCGTTATTAAATAGGTACAATATAATATTCATTTGGGTTAATTACGTTAATTAGATTTCATTAATATAAAAACAAAACTACAAACGAAATTGCCTCAACAATATCATACTGCTTTGGGCATTAAACTCAGTTTACACACAAGTGTCAGGGCATACGCATATGGAGATGGTATGTGTGTGTTTACTCCATGTCTTGTTAAGAAGTTGAATTATCTGAGCTCTACGGCCATCCTCCTTCCTATGGCTGCGATGCCATGCGAATCCTTGCTGTGGCACGTGATTTAGTGTGGATCTCAGCTGTGCGCAGTGTAATACCAAAGATGTCCTCATGATACCGATTCTCATCCTGTGCACATAGTAAATATACACAAACGCAGAAAGAGAGAGATAAAGTCAGAGAAAGAGAGAGAGAGTGAATAAGTAAGTGTAGAATAAAAGACTCGCAATAAAAATGTAAACGTCATCATATTTGCGGCAGTCAAAAGGGCCAAACACGCAAAACCAGGCAAAACAAACACTGAGGTTGCACCTTCATCTTTGGATATATCCAACTTCAAGTTAAAGACTAACTAAACTTATGGAATTCATCAAATTGAAAGCAATATAAAGTGATTATACAGCTGCATAAAGAACTTCTTAGTTTTCATTTATATAAAATTGTTTAAATTAAGTTTAAATAAGATGCACGCACTGTGTAAATTCTATACAGTACAGGGTATCCAAAACAAAGCATCTCTAACTCTCGACAAGCGTTGGCATATTTTATATATATAGCAAAAAAAGAGGAATATGCATTTATGCAGCAAAAGGAACTGCAGACAGACGGTTAAGTTTTGCCTGTGGCTTTGCCCTACCACACGTAAAGACCTTACAATCGCTCACTCTCCACGCGTGAGAGGCGGAAGCTTAAGTGTCTCGCACGGAGTGTGGTGCAGCTCGGTTTTTTGCTTATATTATTCATACGTGCAATGCAGTATCAGCAGGTTAAGTTAAAGTATACTTACGCGCAATGTGAGCAAAAATGTTTCCACCTCTGACTCGGTTTTCTGCTCCTTGCTGGCAATGCACTTCCTGTCGAATAGAAAAATAAACTCTTTAGATGATGCATCTATATACAAATGGAAAAGGTGTAGGAAAACGAAGGCAAAGTCTGAGTAGCCTGTGTATACTCTTTACATTAAATAAGTACTATAATTAGGCATTAATTAGTAGATCTCATAGAGGGTTAACTGAATGGATCAAGTGGGTTCAGAGCTGGCACGTGGATGGACGCACGGTCTTCTAATTTACAAAGAAATTGTAATTAACATAAGCCGCTTAGCATTAGCTACGATGTATAATAAAATAAATGGCTGGCGTAAAGATAAAACTCAAGTTTTTCTGCTCATATGAAGCTAATAGGAAGGGTCATAGTACTCCATTATAAGCACTGTTTCACCTGCTGCTGGACAAGCATATTTCGCAATAATGCACGTAATCAAGAGAACTGAAATTGGAAAAAATAGGCAAATAGAGAACTAGAACTACCACAGACAGGGAGAACGAGTGTAAGGGAATATAGTAAAATAAATTCCAAAAGAGCTACAACGCCCACAGCGGAAGAAACACAGAGCAGCACAGCACAGCACAGCTGGCACGCCCATTTCACCCATTCCACCCAGTCCATACATTCCATCCATGGCTACCATGCCTGCAGCACAAAGGCAATCAAGCTAAACACTGGACACTAAACTCAGCTCAGCTCAGCTCCCGTAACTCACCTGATGGTCTGGTAAACATGCTCGGCCATTGTGACATCCCCACATACATACACATGTCCCCGTTGCAGCACAATCAAATTGTACAACGAATCAAATTCCTGTTCAATCAGATCCTGTACATATGTCTGTCAGAGAGAAAAAGAGCAAAGGAAAGAAAAAAAATGAAACTTCTATAAAATCACAGCTAACCAGACTTTGTCAGCCAAAGGCAAAGAGCATTGTGCGTTGCTGCAACAAAGGTTGGTTTAGGCCGCAAACAATTTCAAATGTTGCACATTCAATCGTTTTAAAGTGGCCACAAAACCGAGATGAATGTAGCTTTTACCTTGGGTATATCTGGCTCACGAGATAAAGCTAGAAAGGCTCGATCAAGTATTTGATCCTGCAGCAAGAGGGCCTTCTCCTCGGCATACAAATCCACATCACGATTGCGGCAGCCGAAAAATAACCACACCTTCGGCAGTGAGGCCGTTGTGTCCACCTCGCGCAGTACTTGGAACTCTTGCCAGAAGGAACGGAATGGTGCAATTCCTGTGCCCGGTCCAATCAACACAACCGGACGACTGCGATCCGCTGGCAAATGGAAGCCCAAGGCGCTGCGCACAAACATATACAGCTCACTTTCGGCTCGCAGTCCAGCCAGATAGTTGGAGCAGACACCAAAACGCTCGTCACCGTGCCCATCTTCGCACCGATACTTGACAATGGCCACTGTCAGGTGTATTTCATCGCTGACCCGACGTGGCGAAGATGATATTGAATAGAAGCGTGGCTGCAGGGCTGTCAAATGAGCCAGTATCAAGGAAGCAGGCGGTCGACACGAGGGGAACTCTTCGAGCACGTCCAGTAGATGTGGCAAGCGCCAGTGACGCCAATCCTCATATGATGATGAATCGTTAACCAGCAATTCCAAGCGCTCCTTATCGGAGGTATCCTCACAGAAGCCTGAGAGTAACGTCAGCAGCTGACGCGATGGCGGCGTTGTTAAATCAAAGAAACGTTCCAATAAATTCCTTAAAGTATCCGCAGGAATTTTATCATGTGGCTCCCAACATTTGAAAATGCCATTGGATGTTTGCTTCTCCTTGAGCAACTGCAACTGTAACACCTCATCAGGATTCTCCACGCCTACCAAACGTTCGAGCAGTCCCTCCACCAGATCTGTACGATTTGCCGGAAATATGCCCACATGATCGCCCGGCTCATATTCCAAGCCAGGTGCACATATCTCCAGCAACATAGTCGTCTTGGCCCCCTCACTCAACTTGGTCAAATTATGTGGCTGCTCCTTGATTTTGCAGCAGTGCACCTTCTTATTGTGATACTTGGAGAGTGCGCTGTCCAGCGAAATCTTGCTTACAGAAGGCACCAGACGCACTGTGTTCACGGTTAGAGATTCATTTTGCAGTGCCAGCGATGCATCCGATAAGCTTTGATCTGGGTCCAGGCAGAATGTCTCACAGGCTAGCTTTAATTTTAACAGAGAGAGTTTAGCAATTTAAAGATTTAAGATAAGTTGATTAGGTTTTTTTTTATCGTTCTGCAAAATTAAATGTTTGTGATTCATACTCACCTTAAAGACCTCAGGTGCCCACTTGCGGAACGATTGCTCCTGGCCACACATCTCATCCCCGTAGGCAACCTTCAGCAGACGCTCCCCTCCCAGTTCGCCCAGAATGTTGTCCACGTACTGACCAAAGGCGCAAAAGTTCGGATATGCCGAGGAGCCCAATGCAAAGACAGCAAAACGAACATTGGAGAGCGGTCCGAATGTCTCATCTGTGAATGTGTCTGAAGTGGAGCCACGCAGCGAGTCCCAGCGGTCGATTTTCTTCACTTGTTGCAGTGGCAGCTTCATAAAATCCTGACGTGAACTGGCCTTCATGAATGACTTGGATGAGCTGACCCCTCTGCTAATGATAGTGCACAGAAAGAGATGACAAGATAGTTAGACTGAGCAGCATGACTGTATGGTTGTATGTGTACGTTTTTTGTGTGTTTTCATTTCATTTTTTGCCTGCCTAAGCTGTAATAAATTTCACAAAGGCGCCCAAACAATAGGCATGGGCGTGAGCAGTGCGCCTGTTTTGTTATGCAATGACAAAAGCAAAGGACACGGCAAAGGAGGCAACAATAAAAGTAACACACAAAGACACAACTGACAGCAGAACATTTATTACGCTTGTCATTTGATGTAGCAGACGAAGAAAAACGCAAATAAAACGGCAAAAAAAAATAACATCGTCTCGTTTTGACTCTTATTGTAAGTTGTTGGCAGCACCGTTTCGTCAAGAAAACATCGATATCACAGACAATATCGAAAGTTTTGTGTATGCCAATATCAACAGCAACAAGTTCTTATCGATTTCGATATACACAAAATTCTGCTGGCGTTGCCACATTTTAAAATAATGCGTATGCTAAAAAATACGAGCCGAGCTTATGGCAACGCCAAAATAATTTTACTAACGTTGCCACACTTCTAAATTGCGCCCCCACTCGGCTGTCAGTTGCAATGCGATCGCTGCCCGTGCAGGAATGCATGCTCGTCGATGTGATTGGCATTTTTTGATGTCTATTCAACCTCTAATTGTACGCGTATCAAAAGAGCAGAAAAAATATACTATAAAAGAAAATACCACATGCGATAGTTTGGCACGAGCATAGAGATCTCGCTCATCTCTAGCCAAAAACGAAAACAGCAGCTGAGAACTTGGTTTCGGGCTTGGCTATGCTACTCAACTGTTCAACTGTTCTACTGTTCAACTGGCAGAGCAATTGCTAAAAAGCGTAATCATCTGCTCGTCAGCAGCTCGTCACGAGCAGCTGAAGCAACAGCAACAACACACAGCATGTGGGGCCTGCCTGCAGCTACTCAAAGCAACACGATGCAGCCCCCTCCACATCCAATTCGTGTACGTTGAGTGATGATTCAACAATGAACAGTGGCAGTTTATTTTTTTTAAAGAACATCGAAAAGGATATAGAGAAACTAAAGCGACTAAAATCCGCTTGCATTCGAAAATCCAGCCATGGCATGAACTGTGCTAGTTATCCGCTTCCAAGTGCAGCTGCCCTTTGGTCCTGAAGCTCTTTGGCCTTGCTCCGGGGCCATCTAGATGGCAAATGCGTTTAAAACTATTCTGAGCTGCTACTCAGCTTGGCTTTGGGTCAGAGTTTATGGATTTGGCGCGTCGTAAAAACCTGTTGGATGTTACATAATCAGTTGCAAAGTACACCAGCTTGCTGGCTAGTTATCCCCCCTCCACTGAGCTCTGACTCTGACCAGGATAACAGTACAGCTAAAGAAGAGCTTACAACTAGTAAGAGCTTGTTAACAAAATGCTCAACACAGATGCTTAGCTTATAGTCCAAGTCATGTGTGTTTGTGTGGCAGCAACATATCGATTCCAAGCGATACATCAGTTGCTCATTATCACGAACTATCGATTGCATCTGTAGGCATAGTTGCATTTTAATTGATATCAATTTTCAAGATCAAATACGCTTCTGCCAAATTAAAGCAAAGATATTGTTTAACAGCACAGATTAATTAAACTGTTGTTTAAACTGTTAAACTTAAATTGAATTGAATGGAAATTTAATCCTGACTTCAATTTACTTTAGCTGTTTATTTTACTTGCTTTTGGAGCATTCAGCACCACTGTGCCATGTCTCGTGCTTAGTATTATCCTTAGTCCATGTGCAATTCATCAAGGTAGTAGAGCGTTGAGTTGCCAAGATGCGTGCTGCCTATCAACTTAATCGCAGCAACAACAACGAAGACACTAACAACAGAATCAGCACTCAAAACAACAAACACACACAGGCAGACAGAAAGACAGACAGATAAACAGACATACAGACAGATAGACAGACATACAGACAGATAGACAGACATACAGACAGATAGAAAGGACTCACAGCGCTATTCTTGTTTCATCTCGAATGCCGTTGGGGCCCTGGGAAGCAGTTGCCGTGCATTCGGCAACCCAAAAGTGCAGCTTGGCGTGAAAAGAGTGTCGTAATTTACAGCTACGGCAGGTGGCAGAGCGCAAATGCAACAACAACAACAGCAACAACAAAACACACGCAAGGCAAACAAACAAAGCAACACGATGAAAGTGGAAACTGTGAGACACGACCCAAAGCACAGCACAGCAAAGAATGGGAAGGTGAAATGGGCTACAGAGAGCGAGAGCGAGCACAGGAATAAGAGAAGCTCAGTGCGAGAACACACAGCGAGAGAGATAGGGAGCGAGAGACAGAGTGAAAGCAATAGAGAAAGTGAAAGAGAGTGAGAGAGTGCGGCATATTTAAAACGATGCAAAGTTGCGCTGTAAATTGGCTGTATTTTTTTTTCTTCTCTCTTGCACTTGGTATCATAAATTCGTCTAGTTCCAAAAAACGGGCAACCCCTTTCGTTGTTTCTTCCTTATTTTTTACACTTTCATTCTCTCTCTCTTTCTTTGTTTGTTTGGTGCTTACCCACTTTACTCAAGTGGTTATTGATAAAGTTGTAGTAGTAATTATTTTGTGAAAAGCGTGAAAAGTGTGTAAAAGCATTTCATATTAATTAAACTGCAATGAGGCAATGAAAACTTTAAGCAAATTTTCTTCTTCATTAAAAAATGTAAATCTTTTTGATGCTATAAAATTTACCGCTTATTTTATTAAATTGTTACACTAAAAAAAAAAAAGAAAACAAATTTTAATGTCGCGGCCCAGGCTCATTATGCAAAGTGATGTAATTGTGACTTGATAGCTGACATCATCATAAAAACTATGATGCGGATGCAACAGCTGTGCGTCGCTCGCTCTCTATTTCTCAGTCTCCTCCTATCTACAACACCTTCTCTTTCTCTCTGGCTTTAACATTAAAGATAATCATGAACAGCTTGTTGTTGATAATGATGATGTTGCAGTAGATTTATACACATTGCCTGGATAAGTGGCACTTGTGTGCTCTTGCAGCTTGCAGGATGCGGATGCATACTCCTTCACACACACACACAGAGCGAGAGAGAGAGAGAGAGGGGGAACTAGGGGGGAGAGATGTGCTCAAGGCACACAGGCGACTAGATAAGCAACCTGTCGTGGGTGACACTTGAAAGGACACTCACAGCCGTTGATGGCATAATAGACAGCAATTAAGTGAGTCACTTGAGCTGACAAACACAGCAACAGCAGGAGGAGCTGCAGCAGCAGCAGCAACAGCAGCAGCAGCAGTTGCTACCCCAAGGATGGGCATGCCCTGCCCTCCACAAGTAGCGATGATTGTGCACTTTTGGGGTCATAACACATGATTACATTTAATGTTTATTTAATGACACGCAGACAATCAAATCAATTCACAGATCGCAAATTAATTGCGAAATAAATTAATTGAGAAATTAACCCTATCACATTCAACTGTTCAGCAAAGCGGCATAAATTTAATTTAAAAAAAAAAAAAGTATTCTAAGAGAAGAGAAAATGCAATTTAAGTGCAGCTGGAGCAAACTATTTGGCAAGAATTAAGCAAGTGTTGTAGTTGCAAAAGTTTTAATGCCAGTCTAAATCTGCTCGACAAGCTGCAACATGAGACATGAGCTGTTGCCACTTGCCACTTGCCACATGCCGCATGCTGCTTGCTACTTGCTACTTGCTACTCTTGCTGCACAAGTTGCCACAAAACTTTTCGGATTCTTGACTTTAGAACGAAATCAAGTGAGGCAAACAATTAACAGCAAAGCAATTTTTCGAAGCGACAAACGCTCAAAGCGCTCAATGAACCGGAAAAGTAGCAAATCTCCAGCCATGCCAGAAAAAAAAAACCAAAAAAGAAAAGAAACCAAGCAAAAGCTAAAAAATTGAAAGAAAATTCGAAATCCAAGCAAACTCTGAGGCCAAATCTCTGTTCAGCCATTGCTCATACGCAGCGTATGCCGCAGCGAACAAAGCATAACGAAAAACGAACAAGGAAACTGGCAAGAAAGGAGAAGCAGAAAAACTTGCCACTTTCAGGCGTTGGCTCCCATTACAAGCATAATAAAATTGATGGCACATTGTGATAAATTATCGATATATATATCTAATTGCCAGGCTAATGAGCAGCCAATTCTCGCTGCAAGTAAATCAAATATTCTAGCTAATTAATGCGACTAAGACACTTATACATTTCCATGGAACAGTTTCGCTTTTTTGTTTTCTTTCATTTCGGATAAGAAACTTCTAAGAAAGTGAGAATCTCTGGTGAAATTTCGGCATAATAAAATCTGGACTGCTGATAAAAGCAATAATAAATCATATTAATTGGTTTATGCTTGAAACGCCTGAAGCGCTCTTTACACAATGTAACAGAGTCTAAAAGACTTTTACCATTGTTATAATAAATACAAATTGATAAACAAGCGTCGCTTCAAGAAATGAGTAAACAAAACACACACACATACACACCACACACTCTTCCTTTCTCTCCCTCTTCCTTCCTCTCTCTCTCTCACACACAGACTAAATGCTGTGCGTGTATTAATTTATCTTTGTAATAATATTATATATGAAATACTCAGGGGGTGCATTTAAAGTTGCTAAGCGTGCTCTTTCAAACATCCGCAGGACATTTTTTTACAGCCGATGCTTATCATATTTTATTGAATTGTCAAATATACTAACACGAAGGATCTCTCTCTTTCTCTCTCTTTTTCTCTCTCCCTCTTTATCGTTCTCTCTCTCTCTCCCTTTCTCTTTTCACTGTCAATATGCCTTACAAGAGGACACATATTTCACATGAATTTTCAATTTCGTCTTCAAGTATTGCGGCCCTCTTTTAAGGTATAAATTTAGACGTATGCCAAACATGTATGTGTGTATGTGTGTATGCATGTGTGTGTGTTTGTGTGTAAAAGATTGTATTCGTGCGTGTGTGTATGTGTGTGTGCGTGTCTGTCCTGTCTGCATGTGTGTCTGTACTAAGTTGTCAAAGCTGTCAAGCGGAAATCCCCTTTACATCATAAAAATACGATTTGATAAAAGAATGCTTAAGCTCAACTAGAGCATACCCTGTAAATAAGGTGCACATGGATAAATATTTATGTATATTAAGAAAATATATTAATATTTTAAAAAACTATGATTTAATAAATACTTTAAATGCAATATATAAATAATTCTTTTCTATTTATATTTCCAAAAAACTTCATTCAATTTTACATTATAAAAAGTAGAAAATAAACCTTTAATTCAATTTTGAGTTAGTTAAGCGACTGTTTGATAGGGTAAGTCCTATACGTCTAACACGCAGACGCCTCGGATATATCGAAATAACAAAATTATTGTTATTGTTTGGGGCTCGACATATTGTTGTGGGCAAAGGAAATTACGCGGATTTGGCTGCTCTTCCAGGCGGCATACATTTAACTGTATACGTCTTTGTTGTTATTAATGTGTGTGAGTGTGAGTATGAGTGTGTTTGAGTGCGTAATATTTAGAACATGTGAATCTAAAGGCAACAAAAGCCATCCAACAAAGCCAATTAATAATTCAAAAAAACAACAAAATACCCTATGTGTCAGCAAAAAATGTGACCCAAAATTATGTAATTTAATTAGTCCAACAAAAAATACTTGATAAATTCTGCTGCATTCAGATGATAAGTTATATGTAGAAAAAATATTTTAGAAAAACAACCACAAGATTATATTAAAAGTAATTCGTAGAAATATAAGACATGTATAGAAGAAATTGTTGCAAAACCTACCACAAATTTAGAAGCAAAATTTTTAAATTTCATATTTTCGTATATCTAATATCTTGTGCATTGTATAATTCTTGTTTAAAAAGCAATTTAGTTCTGACCTTTGTAAACCCTCTTTTATTAAACCCATACCAGAATCCAAATTGATTTATATGAAATTTATGCAAGGTAAAAAATGCCCTTAACAAAGGGCTACAAAGTCAAAATTGAAGTCGATGGAAATGTACTTTATACGATATATATTTTGAGTAGTATAGAGTAGACCTTGCACTCACCTAGAATCCTGAAGACCTTGCTCCCCCGACTCCTGTACACGCATTGCATATAATTCCTGTGAGAACAGCTGTAATGGAAAAGTTCATTATTATTGTTTGATGTCATTAATCGAAAGCTCATACATTAATTAGTTACTTAATTCGATAGTTACAGTAAGAACAAAACGATCAATAGTAATGATTATAGTATTAGTAGTATTATTGTGACGGCACTTACCTCACCATTCTCAGGTGGATCTCCGTTGCCGAAGGTCGAGGCAACAACAATTAGCAGCGCCTCGTGCTCAATGGAAGATATATCGTAGTCGGACATGCAATATATCTAAATGAATAAACAATTTAGTGTTGTATAGTCACAATCAGGTCCGACAACTTGCCTAGACCAACACTTTTTCTTTCTCTGCTCATTAGTATTATGACCTAGCCAAAAGAACACCCACAACAACAACAACAACAGAAAAATACGCACAAGCTCTAAATGAGCTGAAGCTAGGACTCACTGTCTGTCCCTCAGTCTGTCTGTCTATAGGTACTTCCATGTGTGTCTGTGTGGGTGCATGTTTTTTGTAGTTTATCACAGGTGCTGGAAGCTTATCTAGTTTTCAATGGCAATGAGCAGCTGCTTTTTATGCCAACACACACATACATAGGGAAGCTCCATGATGGCCCTAACTGGACAATGTAAGCTGCCAAAAATGTCGGAGCTCATTTTGGGCTTATGCTAATTTGTATAATGTGGCATTTACTTTAGGTCGCAGGTTGCAGTTAATTTTAGGACAGGTCGAAAGCTTTTCATAATGTCACGTTAAGCTTGCCTTTTGTTCAAAATGTCCAATGTCCAAAATGCTTGGTATTTCCATACGCATTCTTTATATAAATATATGTATATTTAAAGAGCAACGCCTAAGCATGGAAATTGTCTAGGAATAATCATTAATTTAGTTATAAAACAAATTGACTCAATGCAGGGCCTATAGTCGAAATCAAAGCTACATTTAACCATAATATTAACATTTATTTTCGTATATATATCCCCTCTAAACTGAACAATTTACCTGTGCATTGAAGGCATGTCCCAGTAGCTCGCATAGCTGCTTGGCATATTGCTCCGATTTGCCCGTCTCGGTGGCATAGAGCACCGTTGCTTTGATACGTTTCGACAGAGCGCGTCCAAATAATTTCGATGTAAATTTCACAGCTCTGTAAGAGAGAAGAGATGATAGAGATGGGGCATACGTTATAACAGTATTTATGAAAGTATCCTATGAATGCTCTCACTACGATACACACTGACACACACACACACACACTCATACATAAAAGGCATATGCATATTCATGCAGAATTTGAGCAAAAAGGACAAATTGTACGCTGAAGAAGACGCACACAGACTTTAAGCATAGTCAGCATCAAAGGCATCATAACACTATATATATGTATGGCATTATAGGGGTAACATAATGCAATATAATATATACACACACAACACACTCACACACTCAAACACACGCATACACACACTCGAAGAGAAATGCCTGATTGACATGGCATATAATTGGAAAATAGTCTGCAAGTAGAGCACAAATTGCTTCAAAGACGACGGAGCCATACACACACAAATATTTATGTATATATATATATCGATATATATATATATTTAAGCACACTAAAAGCCTGCCAATAATCAAATGGCTGCAACAGTTTTATTGCAAAACAGCAGGCATTGTGCCCGTGTCATAATCATGGCTAGAACTTGGCACAAGCCTTTTGGAAGCTGTTCGCTCTTAAAGCGCCAAAAACAAGAATGAAACAACACATGAAATTTTAATGCATAGTGTAAAAATGTGAAAACATAAAGTCAGTTATTGGGCCATGCTGCCTCTCTCTCTCTCTCTTTCTCGTTGAGAATTTTGTAGAGCAAAGGATGTAATAGTAGCAGCAGAGCCTTGGCTCAGGATTCTTAGAGCATTGTTATTGTTCAGCTGCTGTTCGTGACGGATAAACTACGAGTAGATGTCTTCATATGGGCTTAGGGATTTGTATTTATATATATTTGTATATATATACTATATATATGTGTATGTGCGTGTGTGTGTGTGTGTGTGAGTGTGTGTGTGTGTGTGTGTGTGTGTGTTGGTTGTAGGCAGTTTAAGTGTAATTCAATATGGCGCACATTTCGTTGCTACATAATTTCATAATCATTTTTTTCATTTTCGATGTCAGCGCTGATTTAATTCCATTTCATCATCAGCCGAACACAGTCGAGAGCTCTGAAACAATTAAACTTAATTATGCCGTTTCGACACAAACATACAGTACTCTCTCTCTCTCTATATACTTTAATGCATTTGCAGCAGTTCATTTAAGCATTGATAAAAAGTTTCTGTTCTGTTCTGTTCTGTTCTGTTCTGCGGAAGTTCTCATTTTGTAGGCATAAAGTGTATATTGCGCATTCGCATAAATAACGATTTCAGCATGTTAATTGACAACTTTTTAATGAATTTCATTTTGTCTGCCACTGTGCCAGACATACATGTGAGTGTGTGTTTGTGTGTGTGAGTGTGTGTTTGTGTGTGTGAGTACAGTTTGTTACTTGTTGAGCTGGCTATTACAGTTATCAATGGCAATAAATTCAAATTAATTAACTTATGGCAATCTGTATGGCATAAAAGGGACAACTTCGTTAAACTGCAACGATTAAGAGTGCTGCCATTAAATAATTATTATATTATTTTTAACAATTCATTTATGCAGCAGCAAACAAATAATCAGCAAACACATATATACTTGTTTTTCATTTATAATGCATTTAATTGCCATCATTTCAACACGACGTGTTCTCTTTTAACTATTTTCCTGCGCCCAATTAACTCATGTTCAACCCAAGAGCTGAATGTCAACAACTAATAAAGTTCAAAATATTTGTTACTATATTTTAAATATATTTTTTTTTAATATTATTAAATTCTTGCTCTTAATTTAAGACTCAAATCAGAGCTTATTGTACTCCTTAGGGGCTCATGGATTTTTTTAAATAATTGCAAATTTAATTTTATTGTAATATTTGTTGAACATATTCAACGTATCGTATGACATCATAAAGCTCAGCTCATTAGCTGCTAGTCATGCCAGTTAACAAACAACAATGACGTCGTGATGCAGTGCATCTCATATGGCAACTGAGTGACACAGAGGGAGCATGTCAGACGAAAGAAAATTGCCAACCGGTGGCAATAAACCGCATTGCATGTAATCTGCTTAAGGGCTAAGCCCCTGCTGATGCTGTGTCGTGTGACACACCACAAACACACACACACACACACACACACACTCACACACAGATAAACACGTAGAGTTAGTACACCATGAGGCAAAAGGTTACCATGTTTGACAGTTAAAGGTAATGGTAGCATTTAGGCCTAGCATTTGTGCATTTAAATGATACGGCATTTTGGTACTTACCGAGCGATTTGTTTAAAATTGAATTTACGTCGCGGCTTTTTGCCTTTGCTTTCGCCACGCCCCTTTTTCCAGATGTGCGTACGCCAGGCCGGATCCTGGTACTCAAACGATGGCTTCAAATAGTACAATGCCATCTCCTGATGAAACACTGGCGTTATGGAACCAGACAATGGTGGCACAATCCATATCCAATCCGCTGGGCAGCCATTCCTATAGAACAGAGAAAGAGAAACACAAAGATTAGAAAGGGAATAAAAGAATATAAGAGAGAGGAGGAATGAGTAACACAAGTAATTGTTATGCTTGCTGCTGCTTTGTTGCTTATTGCCAGTAATTGACATAATGCCACATCGCAGCAGTTAAAGCTAATGGCAAACTCAATGCTGTCCTTCCTCCACTTCCTCCTCGCCTTTTTGTTCATTCCCCTTTTTCCGGCTGCTATGCCATGCTTAATTGAAGCTAAAAAGATACAACGCTTATCTTGTGGATACGAATTCATTCTCTCTCTCTCTCTATCCCTATCTCTTTCTCTTTCTCTGTGTTGAGCATTAGAAAATGCAAATTGGCAGTAATTGAAATATGGCCACGTATTTTTAGACAGCAAAGGGCTTAAACGGAAAGCATATTTCCAGCAAGAACATTGGCTTCTTGCTCTGCTCTGCTCTACTGGCTCCATGTTTGACTTTTAAATGAAGAGGATTTAGTCAGTGTAACAGTTCAACTGAAACAGAAACTGATTTGAAATTGTAAATTGAGTAATCTTTAAGCTGGATTTGTATTAAAAACAATGCATAGTTAAACTAAACTAACATATGCTAGCATCTAGTTAAACTGTTGGCGTTTTAGTCACATGTTGGGCCAATAAAAACGTTAAAAACAAACCACAACAAGGCGCACAAATAACAAATATGAAAAATGATAACACAACTTTAGTGCTGGCAAACAACTTGCGAAACATGCCACATGTCCCACAGCTCCAAAAAAAAGGCAAAGAGAAAGAGAAAGAGAGAAAAAGTTGTGACATATTGCTGGCGCATTTATATGTCTCGAGCGCACTTTACATAAAATGCTGGCGACAGCAAATTGAAAACAATAAATTTATTTCGCACCTGCAAGGAGTTTCTTCTTCGACGGCGTGGGTAAACGCACGGAAGTCAAATAAAACACGTTAAGCCATAAACTTGCGGCTCGGATATGCCATGAGCTCGACTCGCCAACATAAACATGGCAAATATAGCAGCACATATGCCCCGACTACCGAGGTTCGCCCTGCCCAATCATTCCCTGGCGATCGACTCACCGTAACTTTGACTCATTCTCAAAGTGTTTCATAAAACTCTCGCTGGCGGTGTGATGGTCCACAATGGTCACATTGCGGCTCTGATATGAATGCAGTACAGCTATATTCATCTCCACCACAGCCTTGTCCTTCCACAGTGAGGTCGGTGTGCGCGTATCCAAATTCATTTTCAGTGCCACAGTCTGTAAAAAATTATAAACATTAACATATATAAATGCATCATATCGAAATATATATCATATATTTACTATATGTTGTTTTAATGTGTGTGTCAATTGCATCCATCGCTTTCTAATTGCTTTGATCTTATTAGTTTTCGATTACAGCCTTTTGGTTTTGTGGCCAAAAATTAATAATTGCTATGCCTACAGTGAGCCCAACAGCAACAGCAACAAGTGGCTTGTTTATGGGCCCATTGCGGTCACTGAGCATTGGTATGACATCAGTTATTGATTTTGCTGCTGGACTTCGTTCCTGCTGTCATTGTTACAGTGGTCTCAAATCTGTTAATATTTACACATACGAATATTTTTTATAACGAAGTCGGTCGAATTATAGCCCTTAACTGAAGATAATGTAGCATAGAGTTTAAGAACATTTCCTTGACAAAAGTTCCTTAATTTTAATCAAGCATATAGAAACAGAAAGGGGCCTTGTTTACGATGCCAACGATTAAAGGAACAATATCATATGAATACTTGATTATAATATTTGGAATGCATATATATCATATATCATATTTCTACTAGCTTTAACTGGAAATGCAATTGATTACACAACAAGAGATCGTATACCAATGTGCGCAATCAGAACTTTTTAGTTAAAGGCTCCACAACAAATTGCAGCATTCGAGTTCAAGGGGGGAATGTGTGTGTGTGAGTGTATGTGTGTGTAAGAGATGCATTAGGACATCAAATTGAATAATTACAGGGGTATGTGCTAATGGCAAGTTCGTGTTGAAAACTAATTAAAATCGGCAAATTGAAAGTGCATAGCCATTAAAATTTGATGCACTTCAAATAATATTCGTTCGTAGGTCGGAAATTATGCCTACAGTATAACAAAAGTGACAACTGACAACTAGCCGTAGAGCTATATATGTATATACATATATGTGCGTGTATATTTATATTAGTCGGCCTGACTGGCATGCAGAGGAAAATATTTGCTCGAGAAACGCTTTATGCCGGCACAGAAAACGCGATAAAAAAATTCAGGAAAATGCGAAGAGAGAACGCGCACGGTAGTTCTCCTAGAAGCGCGCACATTATGCCGCCGTATAATGAAATAAATGCCGGAAAGCTGCCGTGCTGCCGTACTTTCGTGCTGGCGATAAAGACATCAAGGACATGGACAATGGCACACGTGGTATCAATAAGGCAATTACAATATATGCAAGTGCGACATGTGTGGAGTGTTAATCGGAAAATTTTATACACTTTAATGTTGACAATATACCTCGAGCATATTGCGACGATTTGTGTCACATAAATTCCGGGAGCCAATCTCCGTTGACATGTACCAACCGCTAAATGTGGTTGCCGTAAACTGTATGCCGCCCACATCAAACAGCATGCTGGATACGGCGGGCAGGGCATACCAACGCAAACCCAAATCCGTAAACCACTCGAATCTGTAAAGAGAACGAACGAAACAGTGAGTGAGATTGTGAGAGAGGGAATAGAGGGAGATGAGTGCGATTTTGTGTGCAGTGCGATGCTGATGCAAATCCGTTGAATACACTTTTCATAACCGGACAGTCACACACTCCCACACACATACATAAAAGCACACACTCGCCAACCTCAACATGGACGTAGTTTGACACTTACTTGGGATGACTCAGCGGCACCTCTAGTATTAGCTCCGGCGGGTAATCAAAGTAGTCCGGATCATGGCCGTTGGCAGATACAACCAAAGGCAAAATGTCCCATTCGCTGCCCTTGCTCTTCCAGCCCAATTTCGTACAGACCTAAAACAACAACAACAACAAGAACAACATTAAAATCGAATATCAACACGAGCTGTGCGAACCACACATAAAAATCCACATATATATACCATACTATACATTTGTGGCATTCTTTTAGACGATTTCACATGCAAATACATCAGAACTGAGCGTGTCAATATATGCATATGTATATATATATATATATAGTATGTGTGTACATATGTATATATGATAGCTGTGTTGTTTGTTTGCGTTCTCTCCTTTTTTATGTATTTAAAATGCGATTTATTACGTGGAGTTTATACAACTTTTGTCCAAAGCCATCAGCACATTTTTTCTCCTTGTAATTTGTTGTGTTATTGTGGGTCCAGAGATTTTGCTACTGTTTGTTTGGTTTACCAACCCGACGAACGGGAAAAAAGAAAAGTAGGGAATATGTGGGCCATATCGTTTAAAGGGCAGTCAGCAATTGATGCGTGTAAATATTGTGTGATATATATAAATTGATAGGTGGATTACAAGCCATAAATAAAGGCCAGTGCTCCAATAAAAAGGAGTAAGCACAAAAATGACTCGGCCAAATTGCTTCGACTCTCGCACTCTATGGGAGGCTCAGCAGCTGCTTAGCTATTGATACTACATATATATACGACTCACAAGTGGCATATTGAACAAATTGTGAGTATTTTATTATCCTATTTGTTCACACGTTCAGTTTTCTCTTGCTCTGCAAGTTAAATATACTTTTAGCTCATAGAAGAGAAAATTCAATCTAATACCTTAAATTTTTCCAACAAATAAATATGGCGTAGGCCATGATTACGTCATCGTTTTAAAGCTGATCTTCACTTCATCACTAAATCGATATTTGGCTGCATCGCTCTTTTATTTATAGCTTATTGATGATTATATATGTTAATGCATCATTGCATAGACCGTCTAACAATTTATTTACACAAATTCATGCACTTTAAACGATGCTTACTACAATTTTAAGCAACGACCAGGGATCTGATCACATTTTTTTTTGCCAACTGCAAACGGTGCTGCCAACCCGTGCAAGAATCTTGAAAATGTTTATATAGAAATTTGCAATAATACTTAAAGTGATATTCATTAAAGAATTAAAAAATCAATAACCTATTGTTATCATCTATGGATGATATATATATAATTATTTGATATAACAAATTACAATATTTATTTTTAGTTAATCGAAATGTAGTATTTTTGCAACCCTGCTTTTGCATGGCCTGGCAACATCAGTGACGCCAAAATTCCATTTACAGTTATTTCACGTGCAGAAATCTGCAGCGGTTCAAAGATAAAAAATTAATATTTTAAATGCTAATAAGAAATTTGTACGTTAGTTACACTCTAAAACGAACCACAACAGAGTAGAAGAAATAAAAATGTTAAACATATACATTCTTTTTGGATTAAAATGTGAGAGACTTGACGATCGCAAAATGAATAAAAATTACAAATGGCTGCCGATGCTGCTCAGACACCGAGAGGAAAAATTTACGTCGGTTTGCCCCCAATTATTTAGATCAGCATATTAGAATATAGTAAATGAAATATGCACTGCGAGAATTGCAGTTGCAGCTCTTAAAACTGCAAATATGGTTTTGGCTATACTTCATAAATACCAAAACCAGCCGCGCCATGCTCACCACCCACAGCGTCAGCTCCAGTAATATTGGATCGAATGCATTAAAAATGTAGGGAGTCATAATCTAAACCATGGATCATACCCAAGCATAGTAATCCGATCAAAACGTTTCCATTGCGTCACTAAGTACGTATCTATCACAACTGTTTACATAATAATTAATTGCAATTTATTGTTTCCTATAGGATTACGTTAAATCATTGATGTTTCTGCTATCGATGGACTTCATTGAATGCATAAAACAGTTTTATGCAATATAAGACAACAAATACAAGGATTTCATTGTCACTGCAGGCAAGGTCAATATCAAAGAGTTCATCAAGTTCTACATGTTTCGACTATTTACCTCCGTAAACTCCACATTCATGGGATCACCAATGATCTTGCCATCGGCCTGTTTGTAGCCAGCATACGATATAAGCTGATTGTTCCAAATACGATAATCATGTCGAGCGTCTGTGCGCTGTGGAAATATTGTAATGGCCGATCTGTAAAAAGCAATATAAAAGAGTTCAAAATATGGTATGTATATACATGCATATAGATATAGCATAATATATTTAATGTTTACACTACGAATTGGATTTCAAATCAATTTGTTAAATTCGAGCTGTAGTTACTGAAGTTAAAGTTTACAAAGTTTTGGGTAAACTTTTTGCCAATGTGAACCCTCTATGTTTAATAAAATGCAAAATGCAACAGAGTTGCGCTTTTAGGGGGGCCAAGAACAAATTTTCAAATATTTGCCAGAGCACTTTGAACTACGCTCAACTCATTTCCAATTAGCAGAGTCCAAAATATTTGTCCGACTGTCTGTCATTTTACGCCAAACAGTCCGCCATAAAATGGCCAAAAATGCTAATAGAGAACGTTTTTGAGTGGATTAGCTGGTGCCAATGAAAATTGGAAATATTTCGAACATTTGTGCATTTTTGTATAAACAGCATTAGAAATTGTGATGTGCGGCTTAAAATGCTGATGCGTTTTGAACACAAGCATCACAAATTTTGTTTTCGTTAATTAGAATTGGCTGGCAATTAAGCGCTTTATACATAGATAAATTGTTCCATAATTGCGGCATTAAAACTATCAAATAATTATTGCTTAAATATCTAGCAGGTAAATTAGCTTAAACCCCAATTAAACAGCAGAAAACATACGAGAAATTCCATAATTTACTATAACTATTCAACCACATATATGTATAAAGCTATGTACATATAAATTCATTTGAATGAAAAATTTAATTTCGCTGCGGTTTAGCGCATAGTTTTTTCTCACTTTTACATGAATAACCAAATGTCAATCAGATAGTAGTGAAAAATATAATAAAAAGGTTTAAAGACCACCGGGTTTAAAAGAACAAAAAGGGTCTATTAACTTTGTACAAAGTCGATTTCTGTGTAAAAGGTAGAAATTTATTTATAAATTATATAAATTGTTGATCTTAATGAGAAGTCTAATCAATTGCGCCATGTCCGTCTGTCCATCTGTATGAACACCTAAAATTCTGAAAATGTAAGAGATACGCAGTTTTGTTTTGACGGAGCCCGTCCCTACTGTCCCTACTATTTATTGATTGTAATGCACTTTTTTAGCTTAAGTGAGTTGCTTTTTTAATTAAATTTTAAATGTTGTATATCTATTGTTTATAATTTAAATAAACACGGTCATCACTTACCTCAGATTGCCTTTATTGGTTGCATATTTGATGTGATTGCAAATAGCTTCAAACATGCCGCTCGTTGTGGTTACATATCTACAATCGAATACCTATAGAAAGTAGATAAACAAATATTTTCAATATATTTAATATGTCTAACAATGGATATAAGCAAAGTAATCCTGCACTTCCCCCAGACCTAACTGCACTCAAGCCTGTTGCACTTTGCCATGATTAAAGTCAAGCAGCTAAAATTAACTGAAATATTCAGTTGAGTAAGTTTGCTTATAAGCCATGAATAGACCAATTTTTACACGAATTAAACATACCCTACAAATTTAATATGATTTTTGTTTAAAGAAAAGACGAAGATATTAAGATATAATCAACCCAACAATACACTAACCAATTTTAAATTTTAATATATATTTTTCAATGAAAGTTTCAACTTAATGATAGAACTAAAGTCCAATATTTATGTCCGCTTTTACAGGGTACAAAAAGGCGAAGCACTGCATGAAAGTAACAGGCATAACAATTGTACTACATGAATATTTGGCGCTGCCAAAGTTTCAAGCAGCGCAACAAATAGAAAAACAGAAACAAAGAAGAAAGAAAAAAAACCCAGAACTGCAGAATGTGAAGTGTAAATGAAATCAGTTCAGTGCATTTGAGTTTTGCTCTCATCCCATATTTGTGTTTGTGCTCCTATTTATGTTTTTCGTTTTTGTTTCCATTGTCGTTTTTGCCTACATCACATGGGGGCGTATGATAAATGTGATGTAATTCTTTTAGTTCTATACACATACATGCAGACATACATACATATTGTAGATAGTAGATTCTGTCTAGTGTTGGCTTTGTACCAAATTGTACATAGAAAGCCTTTTTCAATTATACCGCTTGAATGCACTTGCCATAGATGTATACCTACTTCATCATTCTCCATATAACCTCTCTATTAACTCTGGCCGGACAATTGTTTTGGGTATTTTCACACCTGCTGCTGTGGTTTATCAATGGTGCGGGTACTTAGAGTTGGTTTAATGGCACCTCTATGTCTCGCACTCTCGAATCCCCAGTCTCAACAAAAAAAAAAAAACACATTTCATTTCATAATTTGTTATCGTCGTTGTGGTTGTGTTGTACTACTTGAATTTCATTTCATTTTCTGCTATGCTGAGTTTTTGTTTGACTGTCGAATGGGCGTTTCGTAATTAAGTTAGAACCCTTTTTCAAGTGGGCTACTATAGTATGTTGTATGTTGTGGACCCAGAAACCATTCATTTATGCATGATGCGTGCATTTCATTTACAACAAACTTTTGTTTTTCAAGTGTTATTGGATAACTTTTTCGAAAAGTCATGGCGTAAAATGGAATTATCATAGCACAAAACGGCATATCCCAAAAATGTTTATGCAGCATCATTTTTAAAGCAAAGCAAACATCCCACGGGGGTCACTTGATGCGTAGTCCAAAATATTACCGGAAAAATATGTAAATATATACATATGAACATCTACATCTACATCTACATGTGTATATTTTTATCAGCATTATAAGGCTGTTAAATTTCACTATTCATGAATCTGAAAACGAATTTATTTAGAATTTATATACATACGTATATTTTTTAACCCCTTTCTAATGTAATTTTATGTTTTCATATGAAAAATTTCATGAAGTGGTTCAAATAATTGATCAATCGAATATTTTTCCCCGATTATATATTAAAAAGAAATTCTCTATATACCTAAGTAACTTCGTTATGTTTAAGACAGCCCTCGAATGCTAAGAATCTGGTGTTCCTTGAGTAGAAAAAAAACCAGAGAGTCGAGCTACATTAAATATGTATGCGAATACATACTCACACACACACACATATATATATATGAATATAGTGAATATATTTTTGAAGCTAAGTGAATTTTCAAGGTGACTTCAGTGACTAAATGAATGGATGCATGTAACTGCTTTATGTCACATACAAAAACAAGCAGAGACTGAGACACATATGAAAGTTATTCAAGCGTGAATGCAAATTTGTTCACACGTTGCTAGGCCCACACACCCTCACACACACTCGCACACACACACACATAAATATATAGAATGAAAATTTGTAATGCCAACTACTGATCATTATAATATGTGCTGTTGTGTATGAATAAATCTCTGTGTGGCAGACGCCAAAATTTTGTAAATTAAAATTTACGATGATTTGCATTTCAAATATGTTCAGCTTTCGCTTTCATTTTGTCTCTCATTCACTCTCTCTCTCTCTCTTTCTATCTTCATCTCTCTGTCTTTCCATCGCTTTCTCTTCTACTGTCTATATGCTTTTCCTTTTGTGCCTTTTTTTATCGCCTTTGGGTGCGCATTTTTTGCATTTGTCATTTTGTTGAAACGCATAAATCTTAAGTAATACAGCCCTCATACGTACACAACAGAGAGAGAGAGAGAGAGAGAGAGAGAGAGAGAGAGAAAGAAAGGGAGAGAATATACACACACATATGGAAATTCTAAAATAGTAAGATTTTGTCAGTGCTTCTGCCACTGTGATTTGTGTTGTGACAAATTTTTCTAGGCTATTTTGCGTATGTTTCACAAATTTTTGCAAATTACACACATTTGCCTAATGTGAGTTGATGTATTGTTATGCTGATTTGTTGTAAATACTCTACTCATATGGCTCTCTGTATTCAGCTACTGCATTAGGCAGCTGATGTATTGCGCTTCTGGATCTGAAGTTAAGTGAGTTGCATACCAAAATAAGAACTTTATATTTAGCTCATTCATTGTCAAAATATTCCATCGTTTAAGCTGTAATATATTTCGCAAACAGTAGGGGACACGGTCAGAATGTAAAGAATCCTATGAGTATGAAAACTATATAATAATAAGAATAAATCCTACAGAATATAATATATAATATATCTTAAATATACTCATTATAATCAATAATTATAATTTATATGGAATTTTTTCACAGGGTATTTGAATTGGAGTAATTTTGCTGCTCTTTTGTATAGAGATGTCTTGTTTCACCAACCTCATCCTGGCTGGGAAACGTGCAGACCATTATGTGACAGAGTCAAGCGCAAACAATTTATACGGATATTACCTATACTTATGCAAAAATGTTGCTATAATATGCATATCCGCTGTGCCATAAATCATGAGATAAACTCACCTGCAGCTTTGACCATTGGATGCGGCCAATACATCGGGATGAATTACGCCAGGCTAACTTGGCTCCATAAATTAGCTCGGTTTCGGTTAGCTGATAATGTCCCGTCGTTTCGATGCTCTGACGCACCTGTTTCCAACGTGTGTCATGGGCAGCCGACGACGACCTGCCGTAATACCAGAAGAATGAACGAAAAAGTTAAGTAAGTGTTTGTATATATGGAAATATGTGTATTATTTAGTAAATGTCATATGTCTTACCGTTTTATAGAAGTGAAATACTGATCCAAGAAGTCTTTGGCGTGCTCCAGCACTAAATCGGGCTTACGTGCCTCGACAGCAGCATTGCCAATGTGCATGATGCTGCTCGTACAGGTGGCTCGGGAGCAGGATAATATCTGCGAGTAATAAAAGAAAGCGAAAGTGATAAATAAATTAGCCATTAACTTGATACTGGAATGTGAACGATACAGCGATACAGTGAGTTCGCTCTTGGGGCTCTATGTTGTGACAATTTAATTAAAAATTTAATTGCTTATGCTTTGTAATTAAATTTTTGATTGCTCATTTCATTCGCTCTAATTGCAGCGACAAATGAAGATGAATGTCACACGCAGGCATATTCACATACACACATACACTCACATCTATATATATATACGCACAGTCCTCTGCAAGACAGAACTGGCAAATAATATAAAGAAAGCAGACATCCACATCGCGTTGCCCCTCAAAAGACGCACAACAATGCAATGGAAATGAAATTACAGCGAAATAACATAGGCCATCAAATGAAGCTACTGCCTGGCATCGTTCTCCTCCAGGAGCAGGAGCTACGACACGCCCACAACTTAGATACCCATTGTCAATCTTGCTCCTCCTGCCTTTGTTGAAAAAAAAAAAACATTTCACTGTCAATTGCGGCTGAGATTTTTGCTTTGCTTTTCTTACATTCACAATCTCTTGTTGTTTCGCTTTCTTTTTTGTATTTAATTTTTTTACTTCTTATAATTATACCCACTGTATCTAAAGGTGGGTCAGCCATACTTATAAACTACACTTGAGTTAAGAAATTTATGGACTTGCTTTAGAATAAGACATTTGAGAGATAATGTTAGATTTGAAGTAGAGAAAATACTAATAGTACTTTATAAAATGTGTCATATTAAATATCATAAGTGTAGAAATAGGGCGAAAACTTTGTATAATAGAACTTAAAGAACTTCAAATAGTGACATTAATTATTTCGAATTTAAATCAAAGTATAGCTAAAGGATATATTTTTGTAAATTGCACTAAAATACTTCTGTTTTCTTTTTGTAATGACATAGAAGCTTTATAAAATCAAGTGTTTTTAATGTAGAATATGTTGAAGTTGTATACTGCCATGCAGCACTGTAAGCTGCCACTCAGAATGGTTATCTTCTGCTTGGGCACTTGTAACGCTCAATTTGCTATAGTAGCAGTGACTGTAGCTGTAGCTGTAGCTGTTGAATACTGTGTGCCTGAGCCTGTGCCTGTTAGCTGTTTTTTCGTCAACACGGCTTACGGTTTGTTTTCCTCGACGGTTTAATTTACTCAATGCCAACACGCTTGCACAACCAACAGAGAACCCTCACTTGAGGTGAGCGGCAGTGGCAAAGCTACCCGCGGTCATAATTAGTTTGTTTTCACAGGCAGTTGAGCTCTTGAAGTTTCTTCAGGAAAGCTGAATTGGCCTCATAAAATGCTCAAGTGCTTCTACCAACAATTTCGTATTGTTCTTCCTACAATGACATCACACATATGCAATGCTGCCGTTTGAGTGTAAAATTATATTGTGGTTTCAAGAAGTTGAGAGAATTTTTACAAATCTTATTAGAAATAATGAGCTGTGCCACATTATGCAAACGTTAAAAATTTCAGTTCTTAATCAATATATTGTCTTTGTTTAATTTCCGAATATTAATTCAATTTATGTCTACTCTTTTTCAGATTAAAATTGGCGATCAACCTCTAAAATCTCGCTTCGTAAGATTATAACTAAGAAAAAACGTTCGTATTAATTAATACATTATAATTAAAATTATAAATTTTAATTCAATTTATGTTTATTTTTTTCAGATAGAAATCGACGATGCTAATAATCAATATAATCAATCTGCATTCTAACATCTTCAATTTAAAAATGAGCAACATGTGTAGTGCTACTATATAGAAACATAAAAATGTAATGTAATTTGCAACCACTATGTAATGTAGCTACACAATGCATAAGTTTCTGTGGTTCATTTAGAAACCAAACTAAACTAATAGCAATTTTAAGTTGCACTGTGGTGCACATATGTATATATAAAATAGAAATGTTTGCAGAGTCTCTCTCTCAGTGCAGTGTGTAGTAAACTTTGCCAATTTTCACTCAGCTGCACAGGACAAATTTATACAAAATGCCAACGGTGCCGTACACCCACATGCACATAAACAAACCAGAGGAACATGAGCATACACACACACATAGACACGGTTGTGATATATTACACAGTTTATTTGGAACGACTTGAAAAGTTATTATTCTAATAAGCAAACCGCCAATGTTATGTGCAACGACCACGCCCACCTTAGTGCATACCTTATTATCATGGTACTGTTTGTAATGTATGCATGTTGTTATGTACACATGTGTATGTGTGTATGTGTATATGTGTATGTTTGTGTGGTTGCATGTTTGCAAAGCCCAAAAATTAACTTCTCCTATCAAGCAGCAAAAATCTCATAAGGCAACCGACACAAACAGCGCGAAAAATTTGTTCGCCAAGCCACTTTTCATTCTCAAGTTCTGCACACGACCAAATGATTATCGCAGCCGGCGTCAAATGTTGCTGCTTCGCTTTTGCTCTAGCTCCCAGTGCTGCAAAGGCAACATGCCCACTGTCACAAACATCAACGAGTTAGCTACTCTGCACACAAACACACACACACACACACACACACACACACACACTCAGTTCTCCCAAATTGTTTTATGTAAATATAAACAGAAAGTAGCAACAGCTCCATGTCCGCTACAAGTAGTCGAGCTGCGAGCAAAAGTTGCCACTGCTCCGGAAACGGAAATTGTTGCAGCTAACAGCGCATCAAATAAAGTAACTCACTCGCACACCCATACATCCTCTCTCTCTCTCTCTTTCTCTCTCTCTCAAACCGTTTAAAGTCGTTTTTTTTCGGTATTCCTTTGCGCCCACGTGCCTGGCCAAAGAGATGAACTGCAAGACCAAAAATTCAGCATGGTTTTCCTCTGCCAAGGCGTGCTCCTTGTACGCGCTGAATTTGCACATTCTGTAAGTTTTCCATTGTTCTTAGGACTTCTATGCTTAAAAAGCATAAAACGCACAATAAATAAATATTTTGTAAGTTTAACTTCAATTTATAATTTTGCACTTTGTGTGAGCTCCATTCCCATCCCAACGAGAGAACCCATTATTTCTGTCAGTCTTTCAAAACGAAATTCAAATTCGAAATTGCATTAAACAATTGCTATTGCATTATAATGCAAAGTACAAAAGTATTTTAATTTCATTTATAATGTACAATATATTTAAATAATATTATTTTGTTGCGTACTTTGGCCAAAAACAATTGACCAAAGTAATGGCACTTAAAAGCCGCTTGGCATAATTATTTCACACTGGGAATTAGTACAAAGTTTTCACTAAAGCTCTGGCAATAAAACGAAACAATAAAAAATTGTGGACTACAAGATATCCTTTATTTAAAAAAAGAGCTTAAAATTTTTAAAAAATTTTTGTTTATGTACAAAAAATGTTTTAAAATATTAATTCAAAGTTGAAACATAAATTTAAAATATTAAATTAATTTTACTATTGTTAATATGTTTATGTTTACTAATTTTGCTTTATCCATTCGATTCTATTTACAGGGTATAACAAAAGAACAGCATAGCACAGACCACATAACCGTAAAACTCATGAAATTCGCAGTTTACAGCCATGAATATATGGTATGCCACAATATTCCTGACCCACTTGTATAACTTGCTGAATATTAAGACATTTAAAGCTGAAAATCCACCCACAGCACAGAACATAAAATTTAATTTTAGTTTAACTACCAGCCATAATAAGTGTAAGCCTTCATCTATAAATGAACCTCCACGGTGTTTTTTTTTTCGCGCTTAGTATAATATGACCAGGTGGCAAATTTGCATGGCAAGTGGAGCATGGTGCGTGGATCGGCGAACGGAGAGTGGAAAGTAGGGAAAAGTTGAGTGTTTTTCACAAAGTAACTAAAGTCGAGGACGCTGCTTAAATAAAAGAGCAAATATTTTGCATTGCATAATTTGGTGTGAGCTTTTTGCATTAAAATGCAACTGCTGGCATATCAACTAGGCGCTGCTGCTCCTGCAATGAAATTTGATTGCGAAAAAAAGGATTCGTAGCATCATTTCCGGTGCCAGCTACTGCTCTCGTTTCTGCTGCTGCTGCTGCTGCTGCTGTCAGCGTCAACACAGACTTAATTAGCATTGCTGCAGCAGCAGGGAACGGTACTGCCAACATCCCCGCAGCTGGGGCAGCTTCAACTAATTGAGGTTAGTTGCCAACTTAACTGCCAACACGTCGACGTCTTTTCCGCTTATGCAACGTTACCCATTTCACACGATTCGCAGCTAAATGAGTTTTAAACCATTACGGCGTCCGTATATTCAGCTGAATTTGTTTTTAAATTGTTATGACAAATAAAGCGCATAAAATTAGTATGAATATGTACAAAACTGAACTAATTGTCTATTCTATTTTCAGCTACATTTATCTAGAGTATGGGAACGAACAAGAGGAGCCTATCGTATGACCTTTGAGCATGGACGTAATGGAAAGACTAGCGACAAGTAAGAATGAGTTAAGGGATTGGTATATTCAGGTGATTTTGTTTCTCTTTGCATAAAATTATTCTGAGTATGAACAAAACAGAACTAATTATCTTTTCTATTTTCATATAGATTAGCAACAGCTATTTATGTCCAATAAATAAGAATGGGAAATAGACAGAAGAACGGATAGCATAACCGGGAGAGCGAGAACTGAGTGAGATAAGCGACATGTGAATGCAAAAGAGCGATTCATGCAACCGGGAGAGAGCAAGAAACCTGGGCAGCTCCTCTGCAACGGAACTAGTAATTAGCAAAAACAAAAATGAACATTTTACTAGGCGAGAATTTCGATATGTTGTAATTAATCCTAAACATTTAAGAATGTTAAAGACTAGTAAAGCAAGTGTGAGTGCTAATTAAAGAAAGGTGTACAATATCAGAGGAAAGCTATATAATTTATTAATTTTGCATTGTATAAGTGTAATTCTATATTCGCTTGGTTGTAACAAACTAAAATTTCCCATTTCTAAAATTGAAATAGACCTAGTATTTGTACTTTAACTACAATCTTATACAAAAGCTCTTGGGAGAAGTTTTCAATTCATATTTTGTAACATATACTTGTCGCTTGTATTAGGTGTGTTGCCAAAGTTTAAAACAACAGATTTAAGTTAACACAAGCGAAAAGTTTGCTTCCTCGATTCCTCAAATCCACCTCACCCCCCGTCTGACCACAACACACACAAATTATAAAACACAACAATGAACAACAGTTTCAACTAAATTTTGCTGCACGAACTGCCACACACTTGACACACACACACACTAAATAACAAAGCACACACACTCAAACAGCAAGTGAAATTTTAAAGCAAACACACACTCATCCACACATGCACACCACACACACACACACACAAGCAGACACGTACATACGTTGAAGAAATTCCCAGCTTCTTCATTACGCCGAGTAGCCGTTGCGACAATGGAGCCGACAAATGCGGGATCCTTTAATCCTGGTCAGGCACGCACTTGAACAACTTTTACTTAACAAACTGCAGTAAATGTTAAAATTGCAGGCAACACACACGTACACGTACACACACACACACACACACAATTACTTGGCCAACTAAGAGCGTATTAAATAACTCCTACAAGTATGCAATGGTTTGTGCCTCTGCCTTTTGAGATGCGAGCAACAACAATAACAGCAGAAAAACTTTTTTACGCACTGGTAAAAAACAGCGAATATACTGCGAATTGTTTTACTGCCTCTTTTATTGCACATTCATTCGTGTTGAGTGCCGCTCTCTCTATCCGTGTGCCTGTCTATCTGTCTGAGTAGCCTCCGTCTCTAAAAGGCCAAAGGGCACGGCTAGACTTTGTTCAGATGTTCAAGTGCTGCTAGCCACTGCTGCACGTGCAACAGCCAACAGCTAATTATGACCTGTACTAGCTACTTAAACAACTAGGTCGATCAACCGTGGCTTACCTCTCGTCCCTTGGAGTGCAGGGTATCGTACACCTCCGGCCTGCCCTCGATGTTCTTTAGGCGCATCGGTTTGCGCATTAGTAAACTGCGCCCATCATCGTCCAGATGCATAAAACTGCAATAGAATATTAAGGCGTTGGCATTTTTATTCAGTTTATTTATGTAATTTGAACGCAAAATAAGCTCTCATAGACATCCAAGATTTTTAAGCTGAACTAAAGTAATTCAGCAGAAGTATAGGGTATACTCTCTATCGCCTACATACTAAGGCTCAAAAGTGGAAAAAGTATTCATTTTGGAAAGAATAATTGAACAATTCACAATGAAGCAGGTTATAAAAAAGTTTATTAAAATAGTTATTAAAAGTTAGTCTTATAATGTATGTGAATTATTCCAATACACAGGGCTGGTTGCTCAATGAACAGTGATGTTCGATAATCATCAGTGCTGAACGCAAAAATATCGATAGTTCTATACCAAAAGTATCGATGGTGGGCTTTCAATTATGACATCGATGTCAATATCCATACCAATGCATAGTCAAAAAATTACAGTACGGCTTTAAGAGCAAACATAAGCTTGAATTTGGTGAAAAATAAATTCACACACACATTGAAAAATACTAACTTGTATGTTTTCTAAATGGTAAATCGTTTATTTTGGCCACATGTGTGTGTTTTGTGTGCTCTGCTTTGCTGTGATAATGTTTGACATGCGACTCACCTGCCCGTGCGCGAACGATAATCCTGTGACATTTTTCTTGGCTGTTGATTTTTTGGCGATGGGGAAAGTTCGCGCGAACTTTTACTGGATGCGGTGCCGCTGCCCGAGGCACCCGGAGCATTGACGCCACCGGCACTGACAGCAGCACTGCCGCTCGCATTGCCGCTGGCATCGTCGAGTTCCACAACAATGCTGGTGTTGGTGCCCCGACGTTCGCGACCCGGCTGTGGCGATGATGTGGAGATGCTAGTGCGCTTATGGTGCTTCAATGGCGTGCTGCCACTGCCACCACCACCACCACCAATACTGCTGCCACTGTTAGCAGCAATTGCTGCGGATGTGGCAGCATCTGCGCCTCGGCTGTGGTCCACTTCATGACAGGATGCAGCGCTGCCATCGAGATTTGTGCTGAAGAGCCCATTGCCGTTTAGCTGTGGCAGCGTCGACTGTGCCTTCACTTTGATTTTGTTTTGTTCGCCAAGTGTTGCTTTTGTTGTGGGCAACGGCGATTGTTGCTGCTGCTGCTGCTGCTGCTGCTGTTGTTGTTGCTGCTGCTGTTGCGCATTTGAAGTACGTTTGATGGTCACAAAGCGCAGGTTCTCCAATATCGATGTGAAATGTTGCGACATGTTGTTCGCTTGCTTCGTTCACTTTTTGCTCACTTGTTGACTTTATTTAGTTTGATTGCTTGCCTCGTTGATTTAAAATGCAGCCTTCCTGTAGCACAGGTGAACTTGAAACCCTCTTGTGCTCTGGCCAAGTTTTGATTAAATTCTCCTTATAGCAACAATAACAACAACAACAACAACAAAAAAAACGAGAGACACAAAAAACTTTCAAGTTGTTGGACCTAACCGATTTGGCCACAACCAGTTAGTTTCACTTGCTCCCTGTTTTCTGTTCTTGTCTTCCTCTTGTCCTTGTTCAAGTTTCTGTAACTTTAAGCAAACATTATTTCAATTAGAAAATTTATGAAAATGCAAAAAGTTTGCAAAATTAAATTTATGCGGATTAAGTTCAAAATATGTAAATCCGATAAGCAAGTAAACTTATAGGCAATTAGAAAATGAAATCCTTTCATTTGTTATTGAATAAAAAAAAAATAAATTAAATGATTCAAATCTGTTGCAATGTGTTGGTAGCAGCCTCAACTTAGTATTATTTGTATATGTCGAATCAGTATTATTTTTCATATAATACAGTATGTATTATAATTGCACAGCGTTGCCACTTAGTCGATACGTGATCAACTGCTGCAACTCACGTAAGGTATCGATCGTTGAATAAGCAATTATCGATACCTTCGATTAATGATTTTACTTCTACTAGAGCGCAGATCAGTTGATCAGAAGTTATTTACCTTCACTCTAAGCGTAAACCGGGAACTTGTTTAAATCATATAAGTATTTAATTAATATTTTAATTTAACCGTGTGCTTTATATATCAAATTAATGCGCAAAGTTAATCACACCAGCAGCTACAGAGACATGCTTTGTACGGCAATTAAGGTCTTGTGTATTGTATACGATGTTATATTCGAAAAGACATTTGCTAAGCCTCAATGGGTTTCATGCGGGTAACAATACAAGCTCAAACGCATTGAATTTATATGAGTTTATTGCCGGAGCTGTTTAGTGCTCCCAAACCACTTAGCCAGCAATCGTTTAACTTTCAAATCCGACCATATCCTTCACCTAGACAACAGCCACACAGCTCATTAACTTTCAAATCAAGCTGCGTTTACGCACTGCTCCACGGCAATCAATCCCGTAACTATAACTCAGCACGAGCCGCAGCTTTTTGCCATTTGTCTTCAGAGACTTTGTGCCCTGTACAGAGTAGATGCTTAGTTTAATTGTTCCAATTTGACTGGAAGCTAGTTGGGTGCGGTGTTGGTTCTGGTTTGCACTTAGTAGCAATTAAAAGATTGTTTAAGGCAATTCACCGGATGCTGAAAACTAAATTTCCACCACTCACAGACGAGCGGCTGTGGCTTAATTATGTGAGTGGAGCATAATAAATTGCTTAATCAAAACTGTGACTGTATGAAAATTCAATTAGAACACATTTAAATTGTGCGAAACTAGATTAATTTTACATACATACATACTTATAATATATCCCATTTCCTTTTTCAGGCAACAGCTGTGATGTTCCTTTTGTTTTTGTTAATCTACATTTGAAAGACTTGAACCCTGAACCCTGTGAATCGTGAGCGTTAACATTAACCTCGTATTTGCGCTCTTTTCACGCCCACGTGACACCAGCTGTTCGAGTTTTTTTTTTATTATTATTTTTGAAACAAACAACAAAATTTGAACAAAATCCTTTCATTTTGCCAACTCATTCACGGCTTCCATTCCATTCTATTCCATCCACTGGCCGCAGCTGTTGTCTCAAATACATCATCAACAGTAGAACCAGGTGTAGCCTACTGCTGGCCAAGGGGTAGCGTAAGTATGAAGTTTTGCGAATAAACATAGACCTACTATATACACATACTACTCTTATTTATGCAACAGGCATGGCCAGACAGCTGGGACTGGGACAAGGACTCCGACTCCAATTGCTGCTGTAGCTGGTTGGATATTCAAAATTAATGCGCCAGGAAAAAGTCTGAAAGTGTATAGACCCTATAGATTTGAATAATTTAATAGGTCAGCCTGGTAAATAGCTGAAGATTTAGTTCAGATTTGATATATGTATGTGAAATCTTCATGAAGTTTTAAAAATTTTTATTCGAAATGTCAGATTTTATACAAATTAAAGCTGGTAAAACTCCACCTCAGATAACTTTTATATATTTACCAAGTTTTGTTTGATACTAAGAAAACTCTTGTCCTTTTTCCAAAGTCAAATTATTTATTTATATGAACATTTTAGTAAATTGTATACAAAGTTTATAATTTTCACTTAGTTCCATTCAACTTAACCAGTGAATGAAATGAATTTAATGTGTTACTTTAAAAATGTTCAGGGGTTTTTTTTTTTTATGACAATGCCTGCACAATGCTATTAAAAAATCTATAGTGCACTTCTGTACCTTCCATGGGTACACAATGAATATTCTGGGTAACCAGCAGATGGAAATTCATATTAAAACAAACACCCAAACTGATGGCACAGCAATTCGTTGACCGCTGACTGAATGGGTTGACTGAATCGCTTTCCACTGTTCACATTTCGGTTGGCATTTGAATCTGCAGTTGGCTTTTGGTCATATATGTATATAGATCGGATACCTATATATTGGTGCATGTTTGTATGTATTGCGATTGAACTGTACATTTGCATGCTGGTATTAAGTAATACGACCTAAGAGATAGGCATAGAGTCCTATCCACATTTGAATTTGGGACCAATGTGGACTCGACGCACATTTCAATTCAAATCACAAGCATAAACATTAGCTTTGATTTGTGGGCAAACACACGAAAACAAGCACAAATATACACACTAAACGTATCTATATATAAATACATATATATATATATATTTAGAAATATACATATTTCCCACAGAGTTTCTATGATATTGGTTATTGTTAGAATTGGTATTGGAATTGCCTAAACAAATGAAAATGATGAACCACATTTCGGTTGATTTCATTTAATTTGTTTTGTTTTGGGTTTTTGGCTTTTGCGCCGTCCACAACATTTTATTTGTTGTGGCTGAGCTAATCAATCAATCAATCAATTAATTGATACACCACATACTGTAGGTCTACTATTTTCATTGCTGATAGCCAACAGTTGATGCTGTTTTCTTAGCTGTCGGCTCTTTTGCCACTTAGTCAAAGTGATTGAATATTTGCTGAGAGCGAGTGCGTGAGGGTGTTTTTTTTTTTTTACGACGAATGAATGAATTAAATGCACTTCCACTTGAAATTACTGTATGATTTAAATCAGTGCCAGTTCCTTGCTCCACTGTCAATTCAAACATAAAAACGAAACATTAAAAAAGAGGTTTGCCAACTTTTTTACAATGCCATTCAAGCCAAGTCTTTAGAACTTCCTTTTGCCATTTCTTGCAGCCTTATCTTTATCTGAAGACATCTCTTGCCGAGGCTAACATTGCCGGGAATTACAATTTAAATGCTCACGCTTCAACACGTACTCCAAACCACTTGACGCTATTGCCAGCCAAGCTTTTTTTCCCAATCATCGTTTTAAATCCAATCAATTGCTTTAAAACAAACTTTGAGTACTATACAATCAAAGGCGAAACCGAAACAAAACGACGAAGCGCTACGAAAGTCTGAATGCTTTTTGTATTATCTGAAATGACAACACTACATATACATATGTATATATGTA
>JBANCZ010000106.1:21790-58428 GCA_037040025.1 Sphaerogastrella javana | reverse complement strand
CGGAGACGGAGACGGAGACGGAGACGGAGACGGAGACGGAGACGGAGACGGAGACGGAGACGGAGACGGAGACGGAGCTTGAAAACGTACAGTCATTTGATCAAGCAACACCTTAATATAGCCAATTTCAAGTGCATCAAAACCTTTAAGTTTCTGCCATCCTTAGCTTTCAAATTGTGAATATTTTTATAAATTTTGTTTTAAAATGTAAACTGAATCAATAATCTGTAGAGTACGTTTATTTGTTTGATTTAAAATGAATATATAGAGATGTATTTATTGGTAGCTTTAATGAAGTGCTTGTCTCATTGGCATATTCCCATGGTTATTTAGCCGGTGTTTTCACTTCTTTTTTGCCATTTGTGTGTGCTGGGCAATCAAAATGTCTTTCAATAGAAATGAAAAGCTCGTCTACCACCCAAGGAAACACCTCTACCCACAGGCAACCCACAGTCGACCTACTGGCAATGCTCAATGCCAACATCAAGCAGCCCTAGCAATCCAAAATAAATGATTTGATCAATGACTATGCCAATGATGAGTGCTTAAGTTAAGGCAACTCGACATGAGAGCTGAGAGCAGAGAGCTGAGAGCTGAAACCTGGAAGATGTAGCTGTAACGGTTGCTCCAGCTGTACTGCCAACTGGCAACACAAAGCGTTTTAATGGCTTTGTTGTCCAGGGAATGGATTTTCGCTTAGTGGCAAACTGGAAATTGCTGCGTTTCGCTGTGCCCTGCCACAATCAAATCGCTATAGCTGTATACTGTTATGCTACCACTGATGATAAGCTTATTCAGTTCAACACATTGGTAAAATGCCAACATGTGTGTGTGTGTGTGTGTGTGTGTGTGTGTGTGTGTGTGTGTGTGTGTGTGTGTGTGGGTGGGTGCTAAAAGCGCAAAATTAACTTATCAAACATACATTACAAGCCCAAAGTTAACATTAACAACATTAACATTAACACACAGCTCTACGTTCAGCTCCCATTGGGCTACTCATCCGCTGGAGCTATATACTATTCTATAGAGAACTAAGGAGAGAGAGAGAGAGAGAGAGAGAGAGACCTAGAGAGAGAGAGGGTTGTAGAGGGTGCTGCTCATGCTTCTTCTTCAAGCCTTAAGCTTGAAGCTTCTGCTAATGGCACAAAACGTTCACGCGTATTCCCCGAACAATTGAAACTTCTGCCAAACTACAGATGTATGTATACCAAATAGGGTAGCTCCAATTCGTACACACACACGCACACACGCACACAAACACATTCAATCAGGCAGTCGTACCTCGCCTCGCCTCGCCTCGTTTGGACTATTGATTGACTTGTATTGCATTGGCTCACTGCTCTTAGCTCTCCCTTCCCCATGTACATTTCTTTCCCTCTCTGTCTTCCACTTTCTCCCTCTCTCTCTCTCTCTCTCTGTCTGTCTCTGCATTGCTTCAACTTATGTTTACATTTTGCATCTTTTTCGTAGCATACTTATGTGCGCCGCTGCATTCAGCTACTCATTCAGCGGCTAGCTACCAGATTCCAGATACCATATTCCAGATACAGATGCAGATACAGATTCAGATCCACTTTCTGACGGCCTTTTGTGTGTGACTCTTTGGAATGCGTGTGTGCATGTTCACGTGTAGATTTTATTAAACATATGAATTCATTATGTAAATGCGAAAGACTCGGTCACGTTGACAACAGCGACAACAACAACAACAACACCAACAAAAGCGACAACAACAACGATAAGAACAACAACAACAACAACAGCCAAGGAAAATTGTATGAAAATGGGCTTTTGTTGCCTGCTTCATTTCCCTCACTCGCTTGCTCTATGTGTATATAGTTGGGCACTGTGGGGTTAATGGGTTATGTGCTGTGATTTTCGAAGAGTTTTACCCTGCAACAGCAACAACATTAACAGCGACAACAACAACAACAACAACAACAACATCTTAGCCTTGCTTTCGAGTCCTTTGTTGGGTTTTATGTAAAGCGCAAATTGATTTGCCATTGGGAGCAGCGGAATGTAGCAGGTGGCATGCGGCTTGTGGCATGTGCCAGGTGGAGTGTGCGGGCGGCAAACGGAAGCAGTCATAAGAAATTATTAAAATTTCACATGCAACAAAAAGAAAAGAAAAAATAAATAGTATAAAGTTTATGCTGTAGTTAAGCTGGCCATTGTTGGAATTCTCTTTTGTGGGATAATTGAATTTCAATTTCAATGAGTTTGGAAATGAGTATAAGTATGAGTAAGAGTATAAGTATGAGCATGATTATGAGTGTGAGTATGAGTATGAGTGTGAGTATGTGTATGAGTATGACTTAGCGTACTATTGTATTCACTCATCCGTCAACCATGATTATGGTCAAGTAGCACTTGCTCAATCTCTGTGGCAAGTATGTTGAGTAGCATAAATCACAGCACATCCTCTGCTTATTTTGTTGTCTATCGCCTATCGTCTATCATTTATCGTCTATCGCCTATCGTCTGTCGGCTGTTGTTATTGTTGTTCGCACACAATTAACACTCGAAATGTTTAACGGGCCTTAACAGTGGGCTTAAGTTGTTGCCCCCTAGTCGTTTATGCTACATGCTACATGCTCGCTCTCTACATGGTCCCATACCACATGCCACATACTTGTAACATGTTCTGGCCACCTACAAGTCACACACACACAAACACACATACAGAGAGCATAACATGCCACTTAATTTCATTTCTTTTCATTTCGACAGCTTTTGCCAAGCACAGTGGGCCCATCTACTATATTGAACAATAAATTAGGAGGTTTCTTATATCCAAAAGCTGGGTATGAATATTCATAGACTTATTGATATATTTGACTTATACTATAGATATTTAAGCAACATATTAATACATATTATATATATATATATATATACATATTATAATTTTCGACTAAATTCTTTATTTCTATTGTATTATTTTTAAATGGGCTGCTATTATTCATAGGCATTCATCAAGAGAGCCTTCAGCCTAGGCATCCACCATATGAAATGATATTTATAGAATATTATTAATTTATTTAAGGTTAAATTTGACTCAGAAGTTCGAGATTTCTACTATAAGAATCAATAAATAAATATTGTTTTTTATTTAAAAGCTTATGTATGAATATTTTTGTAGACTTTTTTAACTATCTGATATATGTTACAATTATAAAAATATTTGGATTAATTTGTTCATTTCAGATTAATTTGTTTCATTCATGTATAAATTTTTATGGGTTGCTGTTGAGCATATAAAATGTTGCTTTTTAGTTGGATAATCCAAAGTATTTTTTACTGAAGAACATTTAAGATGAAGTCTGTATTTCAATGAATATATATAGATTAGCATTTAGTTTTAAAAGCAAAATGTTAGTTAAATGAAAAAATTAAGTGTGACTAAAATTAAACTTCATTATTCTGAATTCATATTAATTTTTTTGTAAAACAACTCTATATTTCGTGTTTTAATGCATCTGTAACCACTGTGTCACATCTCATTGTTGTCGCTGCTATTTTCATTGTTGCTGTCGCTGTTGTTGTCCCTTTTGTTGCTGTTGCTGTTGCTGCTGTTGATGTTGCTGTTGCTGTTGTTCGTTCCTTTCGTTTGTCATAAAGCGGCGTGAATGTAATCAAGGCGGCTATTATTCTTAGATTTGAAGCGCAAATGAAAACGCCAGACGAAGACGAAGAGGGCCAACGTCTGCTGTTCGAGCCTTGCTCTAGCTCTGGCCACACACACGCACACACATTGAGTTGGGTTCAATACAAAACAATGCCCAATGTGTGTGAGTGTGAGTGTGTATGTAAGTGAGTGTGAGTGAATGTGAGTGAGTGTGAGTGTGTGTATTACGGCAAAAAAAAGGCAAACGCGCTTTCGCATACAAAGTCCTCATTGTTTGCTAGCGCTGTACGGCGTGTTTATTGCTGCGGATGGAGCCTGGGCTGATGATAATGGAGCCCCTGGTCTATGGACTTTGCATCGGCATACTCGTATGTATGTATATATACAAAAATACTTATGTATGTGTGGCTATGTATATGCAAGCGTTGTGGCTCATACGCCTAAAATATGCACATTTTACATATTCACAAATATTCATACATACCCATTCATACTTTTTCATACATTCTTACATCCTGCTGTTGTTTAAGTTTTTGTTAATGGAACAGCATTAACAATCATGGCCATTAATTTGTGAGTTTTTCTTATAAAATGAAAGGAAAAATCTTATAAATATATAAATATAATAAATTTAAAAAATATGTTTCTTGGCGTGGTAAAAATTTATTTATTTATTTAAATTATTGAATAAACCTCATGAATCTCTCTTATATATCCACCCCTTCAAATCAAAATCAAAACCCAAAGTTAAACATTATTTGCAAGGTTTTTATATTTAGTATATACTGGTTTATACACTACTTCATTAATTTTTGATTCGATCTTATATAGGAAATATAAATTTTCAATCTCTTGTTGGCACACTGTAAATTCGTTTGGTATTCAGTTTCAATTAGTTTATAATAAAAGTACCGCACTTTAAATGGATAATGACCCCGTGGCAGGCGCACTTGCCGCATTGTCCTTGTACACACTCAGGCTCACACACTCGCACACACACTCACACACACACTCTGAACACTCACACTCACACTCACACACACAGACACAGACACACACATGGCACATTGGCAAAAGGTTTGACATTGGCAATTTACTTTGCCGTATGTCTGCATGTTGTGTGGGCCTTTAGATCCGGTTCCGGTACCGATGCCGGTGCCGTTGCTGGTCGACTTCTGGCTTGACTTGGGTGCACTTTTCGGTATCCCAGCTATCCTTGCCACCCCCGAATAGCTCTAGTTGCTTTGCCCTTGCCTTCTCTTGGGCGACAATGGCAAACAATTGCATTGCAATTTTTTAGGAGCAAGGCACAGGCAATGTTGTTGCTGTTGCTCTTGCTGTTGTTGCTGTTGCAGACATTGCTGTTGCTGTTGCTGTTGCCGTTGCCCTTTATGTTGCTCCTGTTGCTGTTGCTGCTGCTGTTGTTACTGTTGTTGCTGTTGTTACTGCTGTTGTTGCTGTCGTTGCTGTTTCTGTTGCTGTTGCTGTTGTTGCTGTTGCTGTTGCTGTTGCTGTAGCTGTTGCTGTTGCTGTTGTTGCTGTTGCTGCTGCTGTTGTTGTTGCTGTTGCTGTTGTTGCTGTCGTTGCTGTTGCTGTTGCTGTTGCTGTTGCTGTTGTTGCTGTTGCTGTTGCTGTTACTGTTACTGTTGCTGTTGCTGTTGTTTCTGTTGTTGCTGTCGACTTGCAGTTTTGCTGGTATTTTTGTCTTTTGCAAACAGTCGACGCGAATGCCACATAAGCCACTCGAAATATGCTTGCTGTGCACGTATTGGTGAGTGCGGTTTGAGTGTCTGTGTGTGAGTGTATCTGTGTGCAAGTGTATCTGTGTGTGTGTGCACTTGTGTGTTTGCGTGTGAATGCGGGTGTGTGACAGCAAACAGAATTATTGAAGCGCGCCGTTCAACAAAAAAATAAAAACAAAAAATTGCAGTCATTTGAACAGCCAAGCTCCTACCACTACCACCCTACCACCCTTCATCGCCATCACGGCCATTGCATCAACCCTTTGTGGCAGTCTGCTTCACTTAGCTGAACTTCGTCATCATTTTCAATGTTGCTGTTGCTCCCATTGCAGTAACAGCAGCAACATCAGCAACATCAGCAACAGCAGCAGCAACTGCTGTAGTTGGTGCTGTGGCTGTGGCTTTGGCTTTTGGGTCACTGTGAAAGAATTAAATTACAGGACGCAGTAGGAAAGCATCGGCACGATAAATGGAATATTGAATAGAGTTTGCAGAATTTAAAAATAAACTGTTATTTTTCGGGCTAGTCATAAAAAATTGCATAAGGTTCAAATGATTTGTTTTTTGAATGTTCAAAAATGCTCTCAAAAATATAACTTCAAAAAATGTATACAATTCAATTTGAAAATGTTTAATTTAAAAAATATGTAATGTCTTCTAAGTTTTATTAGAGTTGTTTCCGTTCTATATATTTTTTAAAAATAATTAAAAAAGGAATTTTTTCTTTAACAAAATATCACAAAGTCAGTTTAACTGAACTGAAAGAAAAAACAATTTTAAAATCTTAAATGAACTTCAAATGAATTGTTTATAAATATTTAAAATGTTCACAAAATTATTAACATTAAAATTTTTACATTTTACATATGAAATGTTTATTTATAAAAATGTTCGCAGAACTCAAAATAATAAAATTATGACATTTTAAATTTTAAAATGTTTAATTTATACAATTTTTTGTATTCTGCTTTATTAGAATCATTTCTTTTAATAAATATTGTTTTTTGTTTAGTTAATTAATTTAAAATAGATTTTGAAATATTTTTACTTAAGTATTCCTTTAAGCATAAACTATTGAGTTTAACTGAAAGAAAATAATTTATAGATCCAATGACAAATTTTTGATATGTTTACAAAACTCTAAAAAAAATATATATTTTTGAAAATTATAAAATCTTACAATATTGGCTACTCAGCTTCAGAATAATTTTTCGTATTGTAAATATTGTTTTTTTTTTTTTTTATTTTTAGTCAAGCAATTTAAAATGCATTTAAAATATTTCCACTCAAGTATGACATCAACGAAATACCGAAAATTGAGTTCAGATGAACTATAAACGTTGAAATGAAATTTATGTTTAAAAACTGCTCAGCAAAATGAATATATTGCAGGGGAGATGTTGTTATTTATTTATTTTAATTTAATTTTTTTTGTGGTTGTAATATAAGCATATAACCCCGCTCTATTGGTATATGTGGGTTTCGTTGCTCTCAGATTTTCAATGGAGCCCTTGGCTTTTTTTTTTGCATTGTCAACAGCCGCAGATTACTCTTGTTGTAGAGCAATTTTTGTGCCTCGAAACTTTTTGGCTGCTCAAGCAGCAAATCATATTGCTTGCTGTCTGTCTCTTTCGCCCTGTTTTCCATTCTCTCTCTCTCTCTCTCTCTCTCTCTCTCTCTCTCTTTCTCTCTCGGTGTTTCCTTGTCTTTGCTGTGTCACCCTGTCTCTTTCTGTCTCTGTGAGTTTTCAGTCACAGCTGAAACTTTGTCAACAATGTTGAATAATTAAAATGCTCCCTCGACAACAAGTCTGTGCAAAGACTAGAGCGTGTCACACTGCCTCAGCTTTAGAGCCGTTCTTAGCCCAACCACCGCACCCCGGCAACCGTACTCCGCCCACCGGGAACCGTACATGGCCCGCTGCATTGTTGGGCCAGCGACTTGACAGTTTAGAGCCGGCTTTGGGTGTGGGTGTTGGGTGTTGAGCCTTACTATATACATATACTATATCTTGGCGGACCTTCTTGTTGTCGTTGTTGACTTCTAAAGGTTGTGCAGCCTGGCAGGCAAAGCTCATCAGCAATTCTCAATTGCTATTATAATATTTTTTGCTTTACGTTGTTCTGCTTGTCGGCCCGTTTGGGTTTGGTAAACACCTGATACAATACAGATTCAGGGCGCACCACACACAAGAGTGAAGCTAGAGAAAGAGAGGAAGTCAAGTTTTGCTTAATGCGCAGTCCCCATGCAGCGCTGAAGTTTGCCGGGCTAAAAATTCATCAACTTTGTTGCATAATATTTCAATAAAACCACCTTCCCCCACCCAAAAAAAGAGAAGAAATGGGAGCAAGTGAGACGACAATTGCCGGGTGTCATCAAATTAAAGCACACTTTCCGACCCAGCGAAATTTGCCCACTTTGTTGCCTCTGGCCCCCTTTGGGTTGTTCTCTTCTTGTTCCTGCCTCACAATAGTGCACTAGGGAGTGTTTTATCTATTGTGCAGCTCAGAAAAGCATGCTATATACAGTGCTGCTTATTGCAACATCACAAGATGGTAATAGGGTGCTGGGTGTAGGGTGTAGGGTGTAGGGTGTAGGGTGTTGGAGATTAGGTGTTGTTTTGACGTACACGCGGCCGATTTTCCCAGGCGATGGCACTGAAATTGGTTGGCACTGCTAATGAAAACCTGACTGACGCCTTATGGCCTAATAGAATTTTCCATAACGTTCAGCAAGAGACAAGTCTAATCGTCGCAAAGGCGACAAAGAGAGTGACAAACTGAATGGTACTATAAGCATGCTGTGATTTGACATACCGTGATTCAAGACAGAGAAGTGTAAAATATGATAGACATGCAATTACCCTAAGAAAATATATAATACTGCAACGATTCTATACATTTTGTACACACTGTGAACTCTGAAACATTACATTACATTCAATCGGAAAAGAAGATTAAGCAATGAATGAAACACTTCAACTGATTATGCAAATTATTTTTATGCTTAAATGAATGCATTAAATAATTCGTTTTAAATTGTAATCATTTTAAATGTAGCCAACTTTAATTCAAATTATTAAAGTTAACGTTTCTGTGTGAGTCGATAGGGAAAAACAGTTTCGAATTTCATTTGCTTCACAGCTCTATCTGGTGTGGTCTGGCTTTTGTCTGTACTGTTATACGGATAGCCAGTGTGTATGAGTATAATTTTATATAATTTTAATCCAATTAAACTTAATTAACTTGTGTGCATAGTGCTGAGCGTAACTGTAAACCAGTCGCCATCTAGCAGCACTGTTGTTGTTGCTTTAATCTGAAACTGAGAGGCCAATGCAGGCAGTCAGATACGTAATTATTACCACTTATGGCTAAATACTGAAGTTCCAACGGAGCAAGAACACCCACGCTGCTCTTATGAGTACCCGTGTGAGTGTGTGTGTATGAGTGTGTGTGAATATTTGAGTGTATGTGTGAGTTTTCGCTGGTAGATTCTTGCCATATTAGTATCTGTGTCTGTGTCTGTGTCTGAGCCTGTTTACTGGCCACAAAAAGTTTGCGAGCCACAAAAATTTCCGTATCATGCAGCCACAACCGCAACAACAACAACAACAACAGCAACAGTAACAATATAAACTACAACAACAACAACAATACAAACAGCAACAACCATCGCAACAACATTGAAAAGTTTAAGCCAAAAAAAGCAAAGGGAGCGAGAGTTGTTTCCTCTTTTATTTATTTTTATTTTATTTTTTTGGTCGAGAAGATAAACTTTTTGCTTTAATACTTTCGCTGTGGCTATGGCTTATATTGTTTTTGTTCTTAGTGGCATTGTTGTTGTTTCTATTGTTGTTTTTCGAGTTGTTATTATGGCTCTTGTTGTTGTTTTTGGCTGCTTGAGCTAAAGCTGCCTACATTTGGGCGCACTAAATTTATGCTTCTACCTTTAGACAAGGCATAAATCTTTGTTATGCCTTTTGCTGTTGCTGTTGCTTTGTTTACCTCGGACAGCAACAACATCAACAGCAACAACATGCGCAAAAACAACCGCCACCAACACCAACAACAACCACAACAACAACCATAGAAATACCAACTACAAAATCACAGGAGTTTTCTTTTTTTTTTCGGAATATTCTCGTAATTATTTTAGACATTTTCTTTTTGCTTTTGTTTTCTGTTAGTTCCCTATTTTTTTTGGTGCTCTTATTTTTATTGCCGGACTTTATAAGTCGTGACTTTTGGGCAGAGCCCAAGGCTTATGATGTGCATTTTATTTTTCAGTTTTAATTAATGTTTGCCATCATCGCCGCATACTCTCATTCAACATGACTTTATAACGGCTTTTAATAGCCTCCCGGTATTTAATGTGTTCCGCAAATTAATCATATTTCTTTTTGCAAATCCCCCAGAAACTGAATCTACGATTTTTTTAATATAAATAATGATATTTGAATTTATAAAAATTAAATTTAAATTTTTTTTAAAATAACTCTCTAAATCAAATCAGTCATGTTTAAAGTGTAAACTTATTTAGTATATTTTGGGTTTCATTTTATAAACAGAAAATTCTATATATTATTTGACACTTTTATTTAAATATTAGAACTCTTTTTAAAAGTCTTTTTGTCGTACATCAAGTTCCATTTTGAGCCAACACAATACAGTTTTAATATGAATCCTTCTCTCTATATATAGGATATATATAAAATCCTTTCAACTTGAACTCTATCTAAGCTTAAATCAATCAAAATGTCAGTTTACTTGAAGTGTTGAGGTATTTACAACTAGTTAATCCTACATTCCGTTAATGCAACAAAGCTTTTGAATTGTTTGCCACACGCAACGATTGAGATCCATGAAAAAAAAGCGATTAACATTTCAATTTCCGTTTCCGGTACACTATTTCCAATTCCGCTTGGCATTTGAATGTGGCAGAGGCTAATAAGCCTTTGCTTACCTATGGGGACTTACATTTACACGCAATCTAACCTTTGTCACGCCCCCAAAACGCCCACTATTACCATGTAACTCTGATACATGAAATAGTGGCAAATGTGACATAAATGGAAACTGAATTAAAAATGAATATAAAACGAATACAATCGATGCATACGTATGTATGTACGTACACTGTCCACAATTGCTGTTTGACATTGCATTATTTATCGATAACAATTAGCAGTGATCCATGAAATGCGATAACATTAATTAGAGACTGATTTAGCCGCAAAACAACAACAAAGACCCAAAACCCATGCGGCAATTGGTTCCTTGTGGCTTGGCTTATATGTTATGTATACATGGTATATAACGCACGTGACACTCATTCCCTTTTGGGTAGTTGCCTACCCAGTGGCAATAATAACAAAACACACATTTGTGTGTGTGTGTGTGTATGTATACATGATTGTATGTGTGACATATATTACCATTGATTGCGGTTCGACCTCTTCTAGCTCATAATTTATGTTGGTTTATGGCTGAGGTTCTAGCTTTGTCATCGTTGTCATCGGACGTGATTGCATATTATATAGCCTTGCTATCGATTGACATCGATAAAGTGTTTAAGAAATAATCAAATATTTGTAAAGGCTTTAAAGCTTGATTAAATTTTTTTTAAATTAAACGTATATTCTAATACAATTTCTTATATAAAGAGTGCTAAATAAATAACATCATATGAGTTTTCTGCAGTTTGAAAGCCTTGCCAAAGAATATTTTATTTGAAATCAATATCTTTAAGATTAAAAATATATAAAAATGTTTAAAATTGTTTCAAGTCATAATTGGATTTGACTTTTGAGATACTTTAACTAAAATGTAGAAGACAAAAGCTGACACATTTAATGAATCATTGAATCAAATTCTACATGAAACAAATGTTTCATGATCGTATAAAAATACTCGACATACGCTACACCCTCTCCCTCACACACACATACACACAAAAACAGTCAGTTACATGCATGAAAATAGTATAAGACACATAGTCGAGTGTGACACAAATACGCTAGGACAGATGCCACTTAGGACGGGGAAGGAGGTTTAAGGGAAGACCTAAGAAGAAGAGTATAGTGTAACTGAAGCTACAGCTGAAGTTGACTGTGGGTTAGATAGGGCATAAGGCAAGGTAAAGGAAAAGGGGCCTAGCCAAGTTGGCAGCCATGTCAACACACTTATCTTTATGAGTTTCCGCTTTCTGTAAAGTCATTGACATGTATTCCTCCTTCTGAGTAGCGCGACTGCTGCATACTTACAGGCGCGCGGCCATGCCAAAAATAAACGCACAGAGCAAAGACACAGGCAACTGTAGATAAGCGTAAAGAGCACCAACAAGAAAGAGAGTATAAAGAGCGCAAGTTTGATGGAACCATAGAGAACAGGGAATGCGCGGGGGAGAATTGTATATAATGTAGAGAGGAAGGACATGGAAAGCGACGTCAGCAGTCAAGCAGCTCGTAATATTCGCGCGTGTTTATTTGCTTCTTCTTCGCATGCGTGTGTGTGTGTGTGTGTGTGTGTGTGTGTGTACATGTGCTTGTTTTTTGTTGCCTACGTTTCGGCGTCATTTGAAAAATCTCAAAACAAGAGTCCCTGCGACAGAAGCCCATTGCAAACAACTGCGTCATGTCGCTTTTTACAGATGCGAAATGAACTGAACGTTTTCCCGTCTAAAAGAAGGGAGCACTGTATTAGGGGTTTTGGGGGATTTGATAGCACCAACGATTTAAGTGGGCGTTAAGGGGAAGGTGGTAATAGCTACAACACCATATCGATGTGACATTGACGGCAAATTGTTGAAATCGCTAGTGAGCTTTTAGACGTTAAACGCTATAAATTACATATCGGATAGGTCGACTAAGTGCAAAGCCATTGAAATTTACGCACACATGTTACTGCAACACATTCAAGTAAGCAGAAAATTGGTGTTATGTATATATTATATAAATTCTATCCATATATCCCTTTACTCTTCCAATCACCATGCTAAACTAATAGTAGGCGATGTTGACCAACGGGCTCCTCTGTTCCTTTCGTCGACGACCTTGCACCTTTGCTCGCAGCCCTTTAGTAATGGTTGCTGTCACAGAGCTTACAGCATTCCAGGTTCACCTGGAAGCGAACTTATATGATCGATACACCTATTCACTAATGAAGGAAAGGTTTCCAGGATCTTTAAGCTTAAGATAACTATTTACCATTTACAATAAGTGGGCCAACGACACCAAGCTCGGGCTTCTTAATGCGCGGACCTAGCTTATAAGAAAGCAACCCACCTATCGTCATAACAGATAATTTCTAATATATTTTGCGCTAAAACTACAAAATGTACCAAAATCTATGAAAATTACTCTATACTATTATACTACAGTACAGCTATCGTCTTCGTTTTCTTGAGTACTATCGGAAGTAATATTGTCATCATTGAATATGCTCATGGAGGACGACGGTTCTCCAAATTCTAGTTCCCACAACCTTTTGTTGGATGCATTGTTCATACTAGTCGGTGTAGAGTTAAAGACATAAGTATCCAAGCCCTTCTTCGTTACAATACCGATGCGTACATTCCCGCCAGAATGGCTATCACTTCTAATAGCTAGCGTTATAGATTCCTCCACAAACTCCACGCATTTCTTCCTCGACATGCCGTATCGATAATTTGCGCGCGCGAACCCTTGTATATAATTTGAACCCGAACCGGAAATAGCATAGGGCTCTTTTAATAGAAGTCCGCTTTCGCTAACTGAATAGATCTGTCCGCCCATGTGGCAATCCCAACCAGCTATGATTATGCTGATTTCCAAATGGCGACGATTCTCATAAATAACTTTTCTTATATATCTGGCTGCATCGGCCACTCGTGATGGTTCGCCCATATTTATGGCATAGCTTGCTAGAAAATCCCTTGTCGCTTCCGCCAGATCCTGGGACTGTGAGGCTGCACCACTGCGACAACAGTATATATTATCTAAGAGATGGGTAAGCTTATTGGTACACCGACTGACTATGTACGTGTTACAGCTCGTCCGCGAATCGGCGCCCAAAACCACGCCATCCTTGAATCCAACAGCCATAATTGTCGTACCACAACTAATTTCATCCATTTCGAATATCTTTAATCTTCGATTGAATTTTTTAAGAATTGTTGATTCGACTCAGCAGGATATGTAAAATGTAATATTGGAATCGATTCAATTTGACGTACGTGTTTAAATATGTTTATATATATGTATACAGATATATATAGTAACATATTTATTACATCGATAATATGAGAAAAGCAACCTTGGGTTAAATAGATATCGATAAGGGTGAATGCAAGAGTTACGACAAAAAAGTGAATTTTCTAAAATTGTTAATAAATATATATAATATCAAACATATCATATGAAATAAATCATTAATTGTTGTCAAATACAAATAACTATAAAATATAAATATTATTTGATAAAATCCAAATGAATAACCTATGATACTTATAATATAATCACATTTCGAATAACTTTTTTAAAGTACAGAATCTAATAAAGAACCGGGATAAGTAGTGGAGGTTTTTTTTTTTAATAATAATTTAATAACATTTAAAATAATTTAGTATAATTTAAATTTGTATTTTTATTTACACATAAAGTTTTTTTTTAACATTATGCTTTTATTTTTAATTTTTATAGTTAAACATATTCAAGTTTGTGCTTATATTGTTAAATCTTTAAAGACAACAGTCTCCTGCTTTTCACTTTTATTATCCTTTATGTGCGATTTCACACCTTGAATTGCATATTACATACACACACACACACATACAGAGAGACACACACACACACACACACATACAATACAGCAACAAGCCGAGTCAAGCTATAAGATGCCACACGTAGAAGCAAATCAAAATCTTGAATTTATTCCACATACGAAGCGCATGAATTTCAAATTACTGTGGGAACACCACACACAAAACGGAACCAGTATCGTAGGTGGTAATGTATAGAGAGAGAGAGAGAGAGAGAGAGAGAGAGAGAGAGGGAGAGAGATTGCGATTTAGATATAAAGAAAGAGAAAGGAAGAGAGTTTATGTTGTGCAGTAGACGCGATTGTCCAATGCCTCCAGAAAGACATGTGAACACTGACCTGGCACACACCCGCAAGGCAAGCAAGTTAAAGAAAGTCTTTCTCTCTCTCTCTCTCTTTTTCCCACTCTTTCCAAATCCCTGGCTACTTCTCCCAGTCACTTGCTCCAGAGGTATTCTCATGTTTATGCGCATTTCCATTTCCATTCATACAGCTTGACTGGCAGGCGGTACGTGTGCAACACGTTAGATACTGCACGGTGCAAGGAGGAAACACAGAGTGAAAACTGTAGATAAAGATATAGGTAGAGAGGGGAACATAGAGACAGGAGAATTACGGTGAATGCGGAGACTTTTGGGCCAGGGAATACCTCTAATGACTGAACTGTGGTCCTCTCTTAACATTTTTAAACCTTTTTTCAAATGCCTTAGTTTTTTTGTATTGTTTGACTGAGTTTATGGTGCCTGCATATACCATACACCTACAGAGAGATCTCCAAATGGACGAAAGGACATACGGCCAGGCATAGAGGCAGACGGACTAGCCAAAAGTTGAACGTTGAAAGCGGCTCATTTGAAATTCATGCGGCCACTCACTGGGTGCATAAAGCAATCAAATCAACCACAAACACACACACATGGATGAGTTGATGTTGTTGCTGATGTTGCTCATGTTGCTGTTGTTGTTGTTGCTGTTTTTGTTGTTGTTGGCGGTGTCGGTGTCGTTGTCGGTGGGGCGGGTAAAGTCCTCCTGGTGGCAGTTCAGGTTTTTAGCAGCTCTTTTGGTTTCATACACGTTTCACTCGTGTAAATAATAAATAAGCTTAGCGTACTTTGAGGCGCGCAAATGCTGAACGTGCCAAGGCCCAAACTGGCGGCATCAAAATGCCGACTATCGATTGCAACACCAACAACAACAACAACAACAATAACCAACAACAACAACAACCTACAACGAACAGAAACAACCATTAGTAGGAACAGCAGCAGGCGCACAAATCTGAGCAACGAAAATCCCATCAGCAGCAGCTGCCGAGTGAAAGCGAAAGCTGCCACTTGTGCAACCCTTTTCTTATTTTCCTTTATTTTTCCATGTTTGCATATGTGTGCGAGTGTGTGTGTGTGTGTGTGTGTGTGAGTGTGTGTGTGTTTGTGTGTGTGTGCGAGCGCGTATGCTCTGTATGTTTTTTGTGTGCTTGAGCGTCTTAGCGGGCCTGGCATGATTTATGCATTGGGCAAAGCTGAGACAAGCTCTACCACATTTGCATGTTAAATCTGCAAAGAACATGCTCCCGATCTACCATATACATATATATATATATATATATATATACATATAGTAAGTGGTAAATACCCCTAACCGCTATCAGTAAGTGCCTGCCTAACTGTGCTCAAGTATTATCAGCAGTTTTACACCCTTGAGATTGACCTAATGCCTTGCCCAATTGATCCAAAGAGATGATCATGGTAAATTTGATAAATAAAATAAAAATATTAATAAAACATACAAAATAATATAATAATATATAAAATCATAATATATAATATTATTTTAATATAAAATAAACTTTATTAAAATATATTTGATTCGAATTGGGATTATAAATATAGCTATTGACTTTAAAGGACGTTAGTATAACATTATTCATGTTTTAAAATGTTGTCTTAAATCTATTGGAAGATCCTTTCAAGTATGATAAGACAACCTTATAACAAAATTTTTATAAATCATTTATTGTAGTGATTATTACCTTAAAATATATTTAAAAATCCATCTTAAATGGAAAAAAAAAAAATAAATAATGTTAGAATTAAGCTGAATTGTTTTAAAATTAGTAAACAAAATTTATTTCAAGTACATAAATTCTGTATATATTTAAAAATGTAATTGTTTCGGACTACTTTAATAAACTTGTCCAAATCATAGCTGCTTTTAACTGGTACTGATGTGCAACCAATTAGTAATGCAATTAATGAAGCGCAATCTGTGAAACATTTCAAAAAACAAAAACAAAAAAACAAAAACAAAAAACCATGAAAAAATAACGAAGGAAAAAATTAATTTTTTTTTTTAATTTGAAGAGCCATAGGAAGCAGCATAAAGAGAATACCAAAGGAAATCAGAGCAACGGCGAGAAATATGCTGCATAAAATAAAAACTGAACTAAACTGAGCTGTTCTAAGATAGCGAGTAAGTAGAGAGACAGAGAGAGAGTGAGAAAGAAAGAGAGAGAAGAGAGTAGAGAAGACTGTTTGTTGAGAATTGGAGTGCAGAAGTGTAGATTGAACTGGCATCGACGCAACACTGGGAGAGAGTCGTATGGAGAAAGTAGGAGGCGTCTATGGACCTGGACCCTGCTGTGCCAACAGCAATTTGTCTTTTCATTAATTATTTAGCAAGCAAAGCGAAGCGTAGCGCCAGCACAATAATACCAGAGAATGGTTACGGTGGGTAGATGGTAGGAAGGGGGTGGGTGGGGTGGTAAGAAGCGGTAGAATGCGCTCGTGCTTGCCAGAATATTGACAGTTAATTAATTGAATCTGTTCAACGTGTTGCAGCAACAGCAGTAGCAATAGAAGTGGCAAAAAGAATGAGAGCATCATCAGCATGATTATCATCGTCATCATCATCATCATCGTCATGGTCATCATCATTGTCATTATCATTATCATTATCATTATCATTATCAACATGCTGCTCATGAGCTTCATCAGCTACGGCAAGTGGGCGTGGCAGGTTGAAAGTTTAAAGTACAATTGAGCAAAAACTTACACACTTAATTGTCTGGGCAAAGGAAATGAACGAAACTAGTTGAGCAAACTTGGCTCTGGTCAACTTACCCAATGCCCATTGCCCATCGCCTCATGCTGTTGCAAGTTGCAAGCTGCAAGTCTCTAGTTGCAAGATTCAACTTTTCAAAGAGTTGCAACTGGCGCATAAAGTCATTAAAGTTTCAATACAACAGCGCCCCTGGCCCCATTTCTCCACTATCCTCTTGCTAATGCTGACAAATTAATACAGCTGTACAACTGTATATATATATATATATATACATATATATATATGAAGCCACCAAATACTTGGATTGCAGTATTGATGTGGCCATCATTAAACTGTTGTACAGTACACCTAGTTAAATCAAGAATAAATCATTACATGAATATACGTACAAACAATCCAAACAGTGTATTCTTAATTTTCAAATAAAAAATTTTAGATATGATATAATATATTTATTTTTTGCAATAAATATATTTCTATAATAATAATACTATATTTACAGATATATATCAAATATTTTGAAAGGATTTTAAGATATATATACTTAGTATATATATAAATAAGGTATAGGGTTAAAGTCATAAGTGGTATAAACATTTGAATAGATAGCTATTGAAATAGAATTAGTTAGATCTTCATTTTTGTATCACATATTCATGATATCATAATTTAATAATAGTAAAAATAAGTTTTAAAATAATAAAAATAAATATTATATATGTATTTTTATGTAACATATTATAATTAATTTTAACTGTATATGTCGAGAATGTTTAATAAAAAATCAGGATACCATCTTAAGTACTACGAATAGATGAAAAGATAGCTATAGAAAGCATAGCGTAAAATCGAATTGCATTTTCTTATTACATATATATATATATATTCTTTCTTTTCAACCCAATAATACTCCATATATATATATATACATATTTATTTTTATATTTATTTATTTAAATCATATTTTTATACCATCTTAAGTTCTTTAAATACTATAGATGAATAAATGGCTAAAAAAAAACCATAGAACAAACACATATTTGGTTATTTTGTATTACAAAATTTCTTAAACCAAAAAATATTTTCAAATATATGTATCTAGAATAAACTCTCATACAAACATGGCTATGGATTTGTAGAAAGTATTCTACAACTTCGTATCCATTACCACGTGCAGTGCGGTATATTATAATAGATGCTCCAATTTGTGGAAAACACCATTCAGCGATTTTCCCCTAGTTGCTATTATGCATTATTTACACCATTGATTAGTCACAGTCTGTGAAAACGCTGCGTATAGCAAAAACAGCAGGCCTGAAAAAATATGCGAATAAGGACAAACGGAAAATCAATGGGAATAGGTCTTACAATTTTATAGTATTTTTTTTTTACTTTTACATTATTTTATTTTATTTTTATTTAGGAACGGCAATGAGGACTGTCACTTGTTATCAGTCAAAAGCACGCGCGTTTTACCACAGTCTCTGTATATAGCACTCTTATTTTGCAATTTGACATTTTGTGGCAGCAGTTTAGATATAGCCTAAAAATAAATACGACCACACAACAAAAATGTTAGCCAAGTTTTAGGTATTTGAATACGTATTTTATTTGGGCCATCCCGTTTGTGACTTGTCACAGACAAGTTAGAGCTACCTCCCCAGGCGAATGGCAAATTGCTTTAATTTTGCCTTTAAATAAACGTCACTTTATTTGATTTTCAATTCTCAAATCAAATCACACAATAAAGCTAATGCTAAATGTAATCATATAAGACCAATTTTTAATTTAATTTTATATTTATTAGAAGAATATTATACACGATTTAAAATGAGAAGTATTCCCTTATTTCAGTTACAATATTGTTTTTTTGTTAAGTTTCTAATATGTATTTTAATATGATATTTTAATAATTTATACTTTTATCATCACTGATTCAGGATAATTATAGCATTTTCTAACTTTAACCATTCCATTCTTTATACCAACATGAAATTACAATAGTTTTCGCTTATTGTTGTTGGAAAGTTTATTTATTGCACGAGTAGATTATACGATGGACTATGCATGATATTGCTCATTTGGACGCATTGTAATCCAAGAATCGGAATTAAGTTTGAATTATACTATTGTGATTGCATTCATGCGTCGCATCGTGAGGTCTGCAGTGTTGCCTGCTTTGCTACGTGGTTTCCGCACTTCATGACTCCTGTTTCTTTAGTGCTGCTCCATTAATTTGTGCCACAAATAGTACAACAAACAGCAGGGCGTGGCTGTCATGAACCCCTTTCCCCTCCGGCCCAGCACCAGAGCCCTGAGCTGATTGGTCACGTGCCTAGCGCACGGTGCTCTCTCTATACAGTTCCACAACTCCACAGTTTTAACGGACTACAGCTACTAGGTACTATAGCTGGAGTTGGGCTTTAATTCGTTGTGATTGCTTTGTATCGATTACAAAATGCATTACAACATTGCCACATGATAAATAACATTGAATGAATGGGTGGTGCCCTGCCAAGGGAGTGGCAATCTCATCCCCATGCAGTTACTTTAAATAATCGAAACAATAACCACATGATCGCATTCTACGACTTTCAAATGACGTGCCATTCATCAAGTGTTTTTTCTTAATGATTAACAGTAGCTCAAGAGTAAATAAAAGTAGCTTACTTTTATTATTTAACTTTAAAAATTTACGGTATCACAATAAAAACAAATACGCGAATAATCGAACAATGATATTGAAAGTGTGTTATAAAGTAACAAAATATTCAACATATATATTTATTAAGCGAATATATTTATCTTTGCCTATGACTTTGGTTATAGGGTACTCTTCAACACATTAATATAATTTAAAATAATAATTTATAATTATTTTTTTTAAAGAAATGTATAAATTTGATACATTTATTGAAAATATATTTGCTTTATTTGTTATTTACAAAAAGTTATTGAATAGCTTAAAATATGATTATGATAATGAAATCGAATTTTCGAAATATTTATTTCAAAGAAAAGTTAAAATATGATATAATTATATTACTAAGGCATTTTGTTTAATTGATATTCATAAGAAGTTATTGGGTGATTTGGAATATGCTTTACTTAATTACTTCTGTTCAACATTTTTTAAGTAAAGTATTTTATTATATAAGTTAATAATATTATTTGATTATTTATACTATGTATAAGTATACTTAGTTCTTGATTAGTCAATTCGTATTGTATATTTAAAGTCTGAAATGAAATCCGACCATTTAAATACACTCTGTCGTGCTATTTTCCTGACTTCTCTTTAATTTGAACTCTCTATCTATCTCTCTGCCTTTCTCAATCTCTCCCTCTCTTTCTATCTCAATCTCTCCCTCTCTTACTGTTTTCTGCCTTTTCATCTCCCTCTCTGTATCTATTGTTTGCTTTCGCGAAACTTTGTCGTTCGCCCCGTTCAGTGTGACCATGTGCTATTAATAACAAATGAAATTGCCGCCAGGCTAATGCATAGCACTTTGGTAAGTTGTCTGCATCGCAATATTGTTGCCACTATTGCTTGCCACACGTGGCATTGTTTCCACTGTATTCGTTGCCACTATTTGCTGGCATTGTCCGGGCACAAAAATAAAATGCAATGGCGTGATTATTGAACAATTTGTATCAATTTACTTTGGCCCACGCAATCAGAGACTAGAATAGATGGCCGAGAGTTTTAGTACGTATATTAGAGCAACACTGAACAGAGCAACTCTTAGTCCAGAGCCAGAATATCGAATCGATGTTTATTTATGCATTTCAATTGATGCTTATTGCATACAGCTGTTTCCACAGCACCACCCTATCAACCCAGCACCCAAATTCTATGCACAGTCCTAATCCTTAACTCCTGCCAAATGTCCCCCTATAAAAGGCCGCCCTTTAGTTGGCTTTATGGCAAATGGGAATTATTATTGATATAAGTGGTGTAGCTATTCAGAGTATGTTTGACTGTCTCTCTGTGTGGGTGTGACATGAAGTGCGCACAGCTGAAACAACAAGGAATAACTTGTTCCACCTCAAGGGAGACAATTCGAGCCAGGGGTGAAGTGCACAACTCGCTTAAGACATTGCCGCAACGTGCCGAAAGTTTTGTGATGCTTGGACAAGCGTCTGTCACACGTAACCTCCAACCACAAATATCCGCCCCACCCATCACACACACACACACACACACACTCACACACACATACACCATATCATATCCATTAGCCACCCTAGACACAGACCACAGGCCAGTGTCACTTGTGTATCTCAAGTTTATTAAAGTGGCATAAAAGTGTCATTGGCGGTTAATGGTAGACGATTAGTTGCATTAAGTTGAGCAGCACCATCCCCACACCGTTTCTATGCCACGCCCTGCTCTGGCCCAACCTGCGTCTCCACTGACGTAGAATCTCACTCCAAAAGCCTCGTTTCCACTGAGTGAGTGCGTAATTGAATAATATACGACTAGGGCATCACAATATCAATTTAGTGAATGCATTGAGCTAATTCCACTTCTTGGGATTTATACCAAATTTTTTCCTTACAGCAGATATTTGATCGTATACTTTAATCGTATAGTATGAACAAATGGCATTTACTTTATCAAAAGAAGGCTGATATACTATTGAATTTGTACTATACTACGCTCTTACTGATAAATTAAAGTTGTTAAAGCTATTTCTTAGTTCAAAAACAAAAAGCCTATAATATTTTATATACTATAAAAAATACCAAATAATTGTTTTACCTATAAATATAATTTCTTTAGAGCTATTAAAAAATTATTATAATAAATAATATGAGAAGAAAAATAAGGCATCAGCATGTTAATTCAATTACAATTAAAGCTAAAAAAAAAACACTGTTCAATGATCGTTCAACTATTTTTGGGGATTTTAATCAATGCTTTTGTTGCTTTTCTTTTATAAGACTTTTAAAAAATCAGAATTCGCGTTATCGTAATTGGAGGTAATTTGTATTCTTCATTTTGCAATCATCTCAAATTCCGTTTAATAAAAGATCTTTTATGACAGAGCGTATAAATTGAAGATATATTATTCTAAAATACTAATGTCGAATAGTAGATTTTAGTACATTGATAGGCATAACTTGATGTTTAGGAAAATGAAAAAAAAAAAAAAAAAAATTGCGAAAAATTGACAAAAAGAAAACAAAATGTAACTGGAAAAGTTGAGTACGAAACGTGGGAAAACTTATTGAAAAGTCATAAAAGCCATAAAGTACAAAAAAGTGTCTTTGGAGCACCAGGGGCGCGCCTGGGCTGGTTGCAGCAAAAGCTTTAGCTTGTCGCAAAGGCCGCATAAAAAAAAGCACAAAGAGCGACGCGGTGGCAGGGTGTAATGGCTAAGAAATGGCAAATGGGGATAACCTGAAACACATTATGCCAATGCGATAAACCCGCAAGCATCGAAATTGTTTTTGCCTGTATCTTCCTCTTTGCCGTCGTACCTTCGTCTTTGCCTTCATCTTCATCTTCATCTTCATCTTCGTCTTTGGCTACATTTTGCAGCACTGGCGCCGCTGATTTTGTAAATCATTTAACACGCTCTCGATTTTTTATTTTAATGGCATTGCCGGAAAGTTTTTAATGGCAAAACAGCAACAACTACAGCTACAACAGAAGCGAAAGAAAACGCCGATGCTTAAGTACTGACTTTTGGTTTTTGGGCGCCGCAAGCTGCTTTGTTCGCATTATGGCCACATCGATAATATGCACTGCGTTTGGCTAAGTGGCAAGCACCGGGAGCATCAAGGTCCTTTAATGGTATGCCACACACAGAGTACTCAAGATGTTGCCAGCTACCAAAAGGAGGCAAGAAAAGAGAAACATCAAGATACAAAGTAATACCAAGGAATAATACAAGATATAATAGATACAATATACAATGTGTGTGGTTTAAATTATTTCGTTTAACAAATTATTGTTACTAACAATTCCCATTAGCTTAGATAAAGACCAAATACAAAATACATGAATAAGTCAAACTCTTAATTACTTTCATCTGTTTTAAAGTCTATTATGATTAAGTATTTCTTATTCAATTGAAAATAAATCAACATAAAATTTAATTAAAAGATTTTGCTATGAATCACTTCTCTTTGTCTATAAATAATTTAAATTGAATACAAATTAAACTTGCTTGTTTTATTATTATTATTAATCATAGAGCTAGTCATACGAAATGATACTTTAAATATTTTCCAATTAAGACTACGCTGAAAGCGTAGAATTACTTCATTCCCAAATGCTTATTGCTTTAAAGTATGACATATTGCGGTCGAATTTAGTAGACAAAACCTGTAGTTGAGAGTAAATTTGCCAACATAAATATCAATGATCGAATTCAATTGGAACTTAAGCACCCAAGGCTATGAAATACATAGAGCTCTGCCTCTGTATAGTGCCAGTATCACGTGTCGCTTGTTGCATTGCTTTTCAGTTTGTGCATTTGTGATATGCACAGGCGTCAAATGTTAGCGGCAATGTCAGCTCCAATAGACCTGCAGCACATTTTGTTGACCCAACTCCATTTCGAAATTCCTGAAATCGCAGTCAAACTATATAAAATGTATATAGTATATGTATATACTGATATATTTGTGGTTTGCCTCAGTGTGTTTCAATGACAATCATGTATAAGGTGCTGCTGGGCTCAAGGCAAACAGTTTGCTCGACAAAATGTTAATATGCTGAGGCAAGCGCAGTGTTTAAATACTTGATTAGCTTTGGCTGCCCAACGTTGTCCTGGCCGACCTTTTCCATGTTTACTTTATTTTAAAAGTGCCACACTTTTCTGCGCAATGAAATCAACTTAATTAAAGTTAAACAAGCAGCTTATCAAATTTTTATTACATGCCAGGCTTAACCAAACGAATTCCCTTCTTTTCCTTCCATCTGCAGGTAGATCTTTCTCCCACATTCTCTCTCTACCTTTCTTTCTCTGGATGCTTAACTAAACGTAGCGTAATTTCATTTTAAAAATGCATGTTGCACAACCGACCACAAGTGCGTCTCTCTCCCAATTCCCCTTACTCTCTATCTCTGTATTCGGTTTGTGCATGTGCCAGTATTTTAAGGTTTTTTTTGTTGTATTCCCAGAACTTTATTATATATAATTATATAATATAGGATAGAAAAATAACGCTTCATATAGAATATTTAAATTATAAATAAAAATTAATAAATTAAATAAATATACTATACAATTGTATAGTTTAATAATATAATATTTTGAATATTGCTAGATATAGCTGCATTTTATGTATATAAAACATTCTAATACAGATATGCGAACAGATAGTATTAGTTCCGTATCTATTACTATATTTGCAGCTGTATCTGTAAATGTATCTGTAATTGTATCTGTATCTGTTTATCTTTCTGTATCTGAATCCTTATCTGTATCTTTTTCTGTATCTGTATCTGTTTCTGTAATTGTATCTGTACCTGTTTATCTTTCTGTATCTGAATCCTTATCTGTATCTTTTTCTGTATCTGTATCTGTAATTGTATCTGTATCTGTTTATCTTTCTGTATCTGAATCCCTATCTGTATCTTTTTCTGTATCTGTATCTGTATCTGTATCTGAATGTGTATCTGAACGTGTATTTGTATATATTTCTCTACCTGTATCTATTTCTGTTTCTGTATATGTTTCCGTATCTGTTTCTCTTTCTGTATCTGTATCTGTATCTGTAAATGTTTCTCTTTCTGTATCTGTATCTATTTTTGTATCTGAATCTGTATCTGTATCTGTTTCTGTATCTACGTCTGTAAATGTATGTATATGTATCTTTATCTATATCTGTATCTGTATCTGTTACTGTATCTGTATCTGTATCTCTACGTATATCTATCTATCAAGTAAAGCAGCTGTATAATAAGTTAAATACCAAATGAATATATGTCGTTGAGTACTCAAACGACATATGCCAATTTGTATTTAATAAATTTGATAATTTAATGGAAATTGGTGCGCTTATGTTAATCCAACTGCAGCTGATGCTGAATAATACTAGGTGCACATGAGCAATTATGAATATAATTATTATTAATACTGCGGCTGCCGACCATTCAATCAGTAGTTTCGCCTGTTTATGATGATGGATGCACATGTCTGTCGCAGGATGCTGAGGTCGGGTGGTGTTGTTAACGTATTATGTTACCAATTTGCAAATGCAAATGCGATGACAAGCAAAGCGTAAACTGAAATGACACTCATACGCATACAAAAACACACGTACTCACACACACACGCACACACATACACACAGACAGAGTCACATACACTCATACACAGTTATTGAAACACCCATTCACGTATATTCTATTTGTGCTGGATTAAATTGCAGACAGTTTGGGCAAACGACAGTATCCGATGATGATGATGCTTTAGATTGATGATGGATATTGTAGAAAATGTTGTGAAATTTTAGCCCACTTCAAAGTCAACTTTGAACTTTACACGCTGAACTGTGGCCCGTCCATCAGAAGCCATGCTACGACACCTGTACGCACACACCTGTGCTGTGTGTGCTCTGTTTACAGCTCAGTTGAGTTTGAGCTTTGGTTTTTAGTTTCAATAGGTACGATAATATGCACGGGCATTCCCCAGTGTCACATCAGAGAAGAGTTCAATTTCATCCTTGATGACCACACCCGAACACTGTTCATTCTGTGATGTATCTGTGGCATCATCAGATTGTTGGCATTCATATTGAAGCTGACTATGATGAACATCTGCACAGATACTCCACTGCTCGAGCTGTGCAGGTGAGTGTGATCCACGCTCCTCAACTTCTACAGTATTTACATTCTTCATTTCTATCGATTCGATAGCTCGATTAATGTTGCTTGAGTCAAGATGATGCCACACTTCGTCATCTAGCTCAAATTCAAATGCGTGCATTAAATTCTCTGGCTCTGGTTGCTCAAGGTGTAGAACAGCAATGCTGGACGTAGAAGTGCGCTGACCATCCATTCGTCTGGCAAAAGATTGCTCATCCTCATGCGTTTTCTTCAAGCAGAACACACAATCGAATGCATGCATAAATTTCTCTGGCTCCGGTTGCTCAGTACGGATCGCAGCAATTGTGGACGTGGAAGTGCTCCGTTCATCTGTTCGACCAGTAAACGATTGCTCGTCCTCATTATTCTCCTTGGAGCAGAGCCCACACGACAAGCAGAAAGTTAGCATGCACATTGTCTGGCTGGCCGAATACTACTGGATGCCTCTTGGATTTGAACAGAAGTATTATAAAAGCTTCTGCAGTTGCTGCCCTATTAAGAAGTCGTACTAATGGAAACTCAAACTAAATCTTTAAAACAAAAGAAACAACTAATGCATCACGCTTTGTGTCTAAGTCAGCTGTTTTTCAATCAACATTGGGAAGGTTAAAGCAGCTGCTTCTTGAAACAATAATTTTCACTCCACTTGCAGGCGTTTTCGGTATTCAATTTCAATTTCAATTTCATTTTCAATTAGCTCCAACACTCGAACACAATTTACACTTTTCCGTTGCTTACTTTTGTGCGCCCAGCCTAATTTCAAGTTTTCCCCTAATGAGTTTTGTAATTATACAAAGTTAAATATAATTACAGTAACTCAAATGCAAAATCCCGAAGTAATAAATGAACAAATGGAGGGAAAATTGCTTGAATGAATAAATTCTATGAATACAACTTGCCTTCATAAACTTATTCATTGGTCTTAACACCATAGATACTGAGTCAAAGAACAGTTGGATCAATTAAGAAGCAGATGATTTAATATATAATATAATTAAAGATTATCTAGATATATAGTATAGAAGATATATATATATATATATATTTATATTGTATAATAGATGTGACGTGGGCTATATAAGATAATATGTTGAGATATGATACATTGATGTATATAAATATACAATCTGTAAGGCTTTCGTATTGTCATTATATTATAATTGTATAATAAAGTTAAGGATTCATCTTGATATATAAGTATAATTATAATTCACACATAGTACAAAGGTTTGATCAAATACGGATTTGTGTATTTTTGTTTCTCTCTATTTCTCTTTCTTTCTATAGCTCTCTCGTCCTCTTTCTGTGATTGTCTGTCTGCTTCTCGTTTTGTGGCATGAAAACTAGAAAAATATCAATGTCATACACAGGCCTTTAGGCGGTCTGTTTGAGGGTTGCTTTCTCAGATACTTGGGCTTTTCTTCTTGTTAGTGTTGTTATGATTGTTCTAGTTGTTGTTGTTGTTGTTGTGCATACTATGTTATGTAATGTTAGATGTCTGTTCGTTTGGTCTGGCTTATGCGTGTGCGAGGGTACATCATTGCGGTTTCACTTGGGTTCCCCCAGCGATTTGACAGTGTGCAATGTTTTTCAGGTTCATATTATTGCTTCTATGTTGTTGTTGTTGTAAGCTTGTTTATTTGGCTTTGGCTCATGGCTGTCAAACCAGGCGCATAACCACAGAGCACACACACACATACACACAGCCACAGACAGAAGCTGGACCACAAACTAGTCTCAGAGTTAGAGTTGGATCTAGAGAGAGTGCCGGATATCCACCCCTCCATTAAAATGGCAATTGCAAGGCTTTGCCGTTTCTTCTCTCTTGGTTTTTTTTAGGACTTTTGTGGGTGCTACGCAGCTATTTTCAATTTGTGTATCATAGGTCTTCCAACTAAAACGAAGCTGCCACAGTAGCTGTATTATTCATTTTCTCCTTTTTTTTTTGGTAGGAATTTTCAAAGCACCAACTGCAAATCTCATTTACTCACTTTAATTTTCCATTTCCCGTTGGTTGTATGGCAAATGCGAATGGCAATTCGTACACCGTAAACTCTAGACCGTACTCCATACTTCACGCACTTGATTCAACCCCAATCGAGATTTCATCCGAAATATTCGAGATTTTATTTTTATTTCTCGGTTTTTTTTTCGCCTGGTCCTGGCAATGGCAGATCTCTGTTCCTGCTACTGTGGTCATGCCCACTTGATGCGTATTTAATTAACGTTAATTGAAATTGATTTATGTATGCAGTGTGCGTACAGTTCAGCCCCTTTCAGCACCCGCCTCCGCTCAACCCTTGGCCGCAGTTGAACCGTTTGTTACCCTTGACTACCCTATAGCAAAATATGCTGCGTACAATTTGTGGCAGGTTGTTGTTGTTCTTGTTATTGTTGTTGTTGTTCTTGTTATTGTTGTTGTTGTACTCGTCACCAACATTTTTCGGCATATTGGAGCATGAAAAATTTGCGGCAACATTAAATTGATTAGGCAAAATAGAATTTGGTTTTGTGCCACTGATTCGCAACAACTGGAACTTGATGAATTTGATTAGTACAAAGTTTTTGATGGAATGGCGACGGCATGCCAACTCCAATGAATTGCCAATGGACCTCATGAATGGAATTTACAATTTAATATATATAAACAAAAATTGATCATTTTGTAAATGATTATGTAGAGAACCTTTTGTTATGTCACATAAGCCAATTTATACTCAATGAATAGACGATTTTTAGGACGAGAAAGCATTTAAAAAAATTATTTTAAATTAAACAATTATTTCAATCAAGTATGCTTTTAAATTAAATTAAATTAAATTTATCATTTTATAATTGATTACATGCAGATTCTTTTGTTACATCACTCAAGCCAATTTAAGCTGAATGATTTAAAGTTTTTTAGGAAGAGAAAGAATTTTAAAATAATATATTAAATTAAACAATTAAATTAATTAAATTAAACATTTAAAAAAAAAACCAATGGAGCAGTCGTAATTTTATCATTTATATATATTTTTTTTTAACATAAATTGATCATTTTGTAATTTTTTTTTGTTCGGTGTTTTTTATTTATGTTTAATTTTTGTTATCTCTATGTTTGTTCTAAATAAAAATTTGATCAGTCTCTTTCGTATTTTCCCATAAAATTCATTTAATTTTACATAAACTATAGGGATTCGTGGTAACCAAAAAAAAAAAAAAATAACATAAATTGGCAAACATTTCGAATGCGCTCAACTGAAATATTTATAGGCTACAAAATGCTCTGCCAATTGTTAAACAAAACCCATGAGAGGCGCGGCTATTGTATTCGTACTTTGGGGCAAAGGATGGCAATCTGAATTTTGTTGCTTTGGTTGGTTGTTTGATGTAAAACTAATCAAATCAAGGCGCAACAGCAGCCGAAAAAAACAGAAGAAGAAGCGTTTCCGCTCTTTTGCCCCAAAGAGCAGGGCGCACATAAAATTAACGACCAAACGCCCTGAAAACATGCAATGCGTTTGCGCAATTTCCACATCATTAATTTTTTTCATTTGCAGCCAAAGCAATTGCATAACATCAACTGTTACTACCACAAGTTAGAGCCCCAAAAAATACCAAAAAAAAAAAAAAAATATCTCACAGACCCTATCTACCACCTGACGCTCCCCTAGAGCCCACAACTCTCGGTGTCTCTCTCTCTCTCTTCTTGTTTGAAAATCCCATGCACCTTGAAGGGCCTTCCTTGTGGCGGAAAATACATTAAACAAACGCGTAGCACACATGTGAGTTTAGCAACAAAAGTATGTATTGTTCTTGTGGCTTTTATGTTGATTTAATTAGAAAACGCAGCGAGAACAACTTTTGTTCGCATCTCTTTTATGGCATAATTTTAGGAGCACAAATCGAAAAGACCCAACAACAAAAGACAAGGCAAACTCCTGCCTGAACAAATTACAGAAACATATATACCTATATATATATATATACACCTATACCATCTTGGTATACGACATGTGTGTCGTAAATTAGAAATGGTGTATAACGCATACGCGCGAAGAGAAATTGTATTGCTCATACGACCTGTTAAGCATTGCAAACATAAAATTCAATTTTAGTATTTCACTAATGCATTTTCTTCTTCTTTTCTTTGTTCTCTTACAGGTGAGTGGGTTTACTTTTCCATTTAAGAATTTAAGAAGAAAACATCAACATTTGAATAAGCAAAATACGTAAGTTTGTTGTGTACTCTGGACTAAGGATTATATGATCATAATCATATGATTAACCATAACCTTGCGATTACTTACATTACACTAATATGTAATCTATACACTTTTTTCGATTCGATTATATTGAAATTTTTAGGAAAATTATCGATTATTGTGCATCATATGATAAGCCATCCCTACTCTTGACTCTTGACTCTGAAATCATATCAAGTTGTAATATTTTCATGGAAGAACAATGCAAGAACAATTTTAATCATTAGCAAAGTTCAAGCCAACACACAAGATCTACAAAAACCTTATTTTCTTTATTGTGCCAAATTTGTGGGTATATTTTTTTGTCTAATTTCGCCAACAATGAAACGTTGCCTGAAAATTTTCCTAATTATGCGTTACCTGCACGTACACAAGCTCTAACTTCCTTCCCTGTTTCCCTTTCCCATGCCCGCATTATCTCTCTGATTTCGCAGTTGACTAAAGACGAAACAGATTTGCAAATGCTATGATTTCACTCCCTTCTCCTTTGCATCTCTCCCTCTCATCTTTACTCCATCTCTCTCTGCTGTCCAAGAGAGTCGACCACGCAGAAAAAAAAAATAGAAAATATACCAATAATAGCGCAAAAATTTCAAAATGCTTTGGAATCACAGACAGCAAGAGGGGCATTTAAATTTTCTGTGTGCTGACAACAAACAACGAATTTCAAATTCACACACATACAAACAGAGTGAAAGAGAGATATAACATTGCTGTGATTAACAATTACAAAACAGCAAAACTGAAAACACAACAGAATAGAATAAAACAGAACCGAACAGAACAGAGCAACACAGAGCAGAGCAGCTGTAGAGCAATGAAACCTCAGAAACGATTTCCGTATCCGAAAACAGCAAACAAAGTGGCGTATGGCAGTTCTGTTTTGCCATGAGTCCATGAGTCCTATGGGCGGTAATACCAATTCAAAAAAAGGAGGGCGGTGAGGGTGGAGGGGGTGTGGTCGTGTGCTCTGTGAAGGGCAAGGGAAAGGGGACTTTGGCATTTGCCGGCATGCGCTACGTGCGTTGCCATAAGCAATTTTGCTAATTTTCTACAACGACTAACGCAAAATAATCGAAGCGTAAGATAACAAAAACAGTTGCGAGTTTGGTTTGTTGTTGTTCATGTTGTTGGTGTAGATGTTGGTGTTGTTGGTGTAGATGTTGGTGTTGTTGGTGCTATTGCTACTGTTACTGGTGCTGCTGCTGGCGTTGTGCAACCACGCCTATACACCTCAGCCACCTCTGCGTCAGCCCCCAGCACAGCTGCTGCGGTAAATAAGCTAAAAAATAATAATACAAACACACACATACTCCCTATTTCTCTCCATCTCTCTCTTCATCTCTCCCTGTCTCTCCCCATCTTTATCCCCCACACACATAGAGAGAAAAACGCTGGTCATGGCACAGAATGGATGGAGCTAGATTTCACTGAAATGCTGCGATATTCGATACGTTCTACTATATAATAGAAGTTTGTATATAGAGAATATTATATATATGTTGCAGCATATTTAAAATTTGTAGCATTAATTATAGATAGCGAACAAAATACTAGCACATTAGCTAATACATATTCGAAAAGCATAGTCATTAAAACATTTGTTGTTCATTATATTTATAAATTATGATGCATATAGTATATATAATTTAAATTAACATCCTGCCTTTGGCATATTCTAGCACAAGAGACTGCTTTAAAATTTAAATAGAGGATGATAAATTGTGGGTGGTAAACTACGCATAAAATTTAGTAATAAATTTTAGAGTTTCGTTAATTTATATTGTCGAAAGCGAAATGAATTTACAATATTTTTTTACATACTCAAAAATGATGATTAACCAAATTTAGGCGATTTACTTCACTGTTACTCAACGTCATCTAAATAAGATGATGTTGATGATCAGATGATCATATCAGCTAATGGTTAAACAGTGCTAAACTCAAGTACAAATTGATAAATGGAAGAAAATCAGGTAATATCTATCTACAGTATAGCTTTATAAAGCTCACAGGATAAATACAAATTTTTATGTAAATATGTAAAATGAAAAAAATACGTATAAAAACCGTTTCAAATGATTTAGTTTTGTTTCGTTTTCGATCTTTGATAGATTGAAATATTGTTTTCGGTTTCTAAGAATGAATCGGGTTTCATTCTTTGCATCTAATAATCTAATATCGAAATATTGTCTTGATATTCAAGCTGATTTTCAAGCAGATTTTTCTGTGCATTTATATGCTCTATATATGCGCACATTGAGAGCGCATTTTCTATATCTGTTTGGCATTGAGTTTCCAGCAATATTCTAAGTATATAAATTCAAATTTGGCGTAAGTAGTTCCATTGTTTAAGCATGTTGTTGTTGCCATTGTTGTCATTGTTATGTTGCCAGTGCATAAGCATAACAATAAATGTAATGCTCTCTCTCTTGCTATAGTTGAGACTGTGTGCTTAGTTGGTAATAATCATCATCATCATAATCATCATAAGCACTATAACGTGCGGCTTCCAGCAAGTTCTAGTGCAGCAGAAACTTCACATTGAGGTTGAGTTTGAGGTGCAGGTCCAGGTCCAGGTTGAGGTCCAGGTCCATGGTTCTTTAATAATCGTTGCTTTTTATGCTATTGCACAATGGCCAGGAGGCGAACGAGTCGGGGATTGTCCAATGGAGCAGCTGAAAATCAAATTTGCCTTTTGCCACAAATATTTCCTCCCGCTATACACCTTCTGATTCTGATATACATACAACTAACCATTGTATACCCTTCCTGCTGCTGTTGCTCTCCTTTGCTGTGCTGCAAATGCCATTTGATTGAATTTTAAATAACGCCTCAAGACGATTTAGCTTGTGGCAGGCAAAACTGACTGGCGTCTAGTGGTCTAGTGTCGGAATCCAGGGATTCTTCCAGTTCTTCTTCCACAAAACGGAAATGTTATTGGAAGCTCACAGCATCACAAGAGGGGAAATGGGGTGCTGGGTATTTGAAACGAAAACCCATAGAATGCAGCAACAACTGACAAACACTTTCAACTGATTTTCGGGATTCCCCCATGCATTTCATCTCTCCAACCCCTTCTCTGCCAATATATATCTCTTTCTCTACGTACCTCCAGCTGCATGTGTTGCACTCACTGGCAAACTGTCTACCAGACATAAGACAGGCACAATGCTACCCTCTCAGCCGCTCCCTCTCACTATCTTTATCCCGTATAGTCCCGTTCTCAGCCATTCGCTTGTTCACTTGCTCCTTTGGCTCTGTCTTGGGCTTAGAGCTCGTAACGGGTGTATAAGTGAATTAAATAAATTTTCTTGAATTCCCGTTGGCAAGACAAACGCGCTTATTGACTTGAAACGGCCGCGCATAAATTTTCCAGCTGCTACTTTACTTGCAACCCAGCGACAGCATATTGGACAACGGCTTCAGTCTTTCTCACCGGTCCACCTTCTCCATTCTAGTTGCAAATGAATTCTACCTTTAAATGTCTCGCTACCTTTTTGTTATCCTTTGCTTTTCCTTCTGCCTTCTGCGCTGTCTTTCTTTCAGACAGAGCGACAAATGTGCAAATGTGCTGTCCAAGTCGGTGTCATCTGTCTGGGCCAGAATTGCAGCCAGGATGAACAGTCTGGCACTTAAATTAATAGCTACACCGTTAATATTAAACTAATATTTTTTAAGAGGCTCATTTATATATTATATACAAGATAACTTATGAAAGTTTCATTTATTATGAATTACTTTTTCTATAAATAAAAGCTGTTGAACTTATTGAACCATCATTGTTTTACAGAGAAAGTAATAATATTAATTGCAAATTTAATATATTTTTGGAAGATTTTTGAAATGGTTTAGAACCGTTTAATTAGAAATAATAATAATATAAAGATTATATATTATCCATTTGTATTTTGAAGACAAGATATTTGTTAGATTATTTCATAATTTCATAAATTGGATCTCTTATTCCCCATACGATATTTCCTTGTTCGCTTTCCATTTCCATTTACACTCTACTTTAATCAGTATCTCTATATCCGACTGTCGTTCTTTCTGTCTTTCTCATTCCCCCCCCCCCTCTCTCTCTCTCTCTCTGTCTCTCTATCTCTTCCTCTTTTTCTCTCTCTTTTGCTCTAGATCCATCCAATCACTGCTGGGAATCATACTTTTAGCTACGTTTCCCACTCGCGCATTTCCATTAAATGTGAAGCCCTCTTATTTGGCTGTCTCTCTCTTTGTATGTCTGTCTCTTTTTCAGACTGTCTTTGTCATGGTATCATGTCTGTGCTATCTCATAATTGCGTAGGCGAGTTAGTAGTCATTAAAATCGTTAATCGCTGTCGCTTTTATGTGTTTGCTTTTGAAGGACTTTACATTTAATTCGATGCCACAGACAGGACAGCGCGGAAGAGGGCGAAAAAAGCGATTTGCATAAATTTACGCGCTATGATATAGCCAGATATAGTCTACCCAACCCAATTTGAAGAGTATATGCTTTCTCCTAGTTTCTCTCTCTCTCTCTTTTTTCCATTCACTCTATGCTTATCGCTGTCCATCTGTCTGTGTGATAAAACGCTAGCGGGCTCTGTCCACGCCGAGCACCATGTTGATGGCACCCAAAATGCTTTCAGAAAAAGCAAGAAAATGAGCGAAAAGATAGATAGACAGAAAGTGAGAAAGGGAGAGGGAAAGTGAGTGAAAGACACTTAATTAAAATTTTTATTACAAAAATGTTGCTTTTGTGTCGATAATTTTATGCTTATCATCAGCAGCGAGCTGGCGGCTTCTAATTTGCAACATCAGCGCTTTGTCATTTCTAGCTCCATTCCAGCATCAAGGTGTTTCAAAATGCTAGAGAATATACTATATACTATATATATATATAGGAGAAACAAATGAGTAGCGGAGGAGAACGCAGTTTGAATACAAAGACAAACAGTGCCGCCTTTTCCTGTTTCTGGGCTGCCTTACAAATGCCAGAAGCCAGCGGGCGAGCACATAAAAACGGAAATTAAAAGGGCAGCAAACGCAGCAAAAAAGGACGATACGGAGCTCAATTACAATTCGCTGGTCCTTGTGGGGCTCCGACTTTAGCAGAACCTCGACTTGAATGTTTTAGTTGTATTTGGTGTTACTGTTGCTGTTGGTTGAACTTGGTGCTGCTTGTCTGCGTTTTGCGTTTTGTGTGTTTTGCTTCAAGACACGCAATTCCAACGGAAGTTTTCATTTAATATGCAGGAAATTTCATTAAAGTTGCTACAGACTCGCCTCCAGGTGCAGCCAAAGGCTGAGCACAGCTTGCATTCGACCTAACACGGTGCCGGGTGTACGGTGCTCAGAAAGTATAACAATATGGCTGACAGCTTTGTCATTCGATCGCTGGGATTTTAATGCTCGACAATCTGTGCTCTATAAGCATGGCGTAATGAAAGCTCTTGTAGCTCAAGCTATAAAGCAATTAACGTTTACAAATCTCTTATATTTAAAATCAGAAAATCTGCATACCGAACGGTACATACAGATTCCCATTATATATGTATCTAAAAAATTATTGACATAAATTAATGTACATTTTCTGACATAATTTACGTCGTTTATTTATGAACTTTTCCTATCCATTAAAAAATAACTTTATGTCTTCTATAACCATATGATAATATAAAAGAATAATGATATATGAAAATAAAATACCATATGATTATCGCATTTCCAGATAATCTTACTGATGTATTATATCACTATAATGTTTCAACTACTACTTCTTATTATATACATTCTATATCTATGTAGTCTTATATAGGATCCAAATAAAATCTTAAATGACGGTAACCAAAGAAAAATCCTCTCCGCTGGATTGTATTAATACAGTACGTAAATTCTTTACGCATGTTTTACGTAAATCGTTAAGCGTTACGACATTGTAATTGTGCTTCAATAATTTTCACGTAATTTCATAAGATCTAGGGATGCATGTCAAATATGGCGTAATTTAATTACGTAAATGTTTACGTTTCCTCAAAATGGCAGCTACAGAGGCACGAATGATATATATAGTATAGTATAGTATGTATATATAGTATATATATCTATAGTATAGTATATGTATAGTATAGTATAGTTTAGTATAGAGTGAACTGAGTATGAGCTCCGTCTACTTTGGTGCAAGCATTGAGGCAAAACTAATGGGCCTATCACAGCGTCCAACAACAATTGCCGCAATGAGTTGATGCCACAATCAATTTGACTCGTGGCAGCGATGTTCCATGTTGCAAAAAACCACAAACAACACCAAAGCAGGAAGGGGCAAAAAAAGAAAAGCCAACAAAACAAAAAAAA
>JBANCZ010000106.1:0-21780 GCA_037040025.1 Sphaerogastrella javana | reverse complement strand
AGGAAAAACGAAGGGGCATAGAACAGCGTCCAAAAACAATTTCCCAAAGGAGTTGATGCCAAAATCACGTTGACTCTTGGCAACAGGGGTCCAGGCCGCACCCCCCCCCCCCCCCCTCTTCACTTTGGTAACTGGCCAAGGATGTTTGCCTCCAGCAATGCGGAGTCAAATGAGTTTCAATCATGAGAACACAAGCAACAACAACAGCAACTGTTACACCCACTAACACACACACATACAGGAGTAGCAACATCAGCAGTCGGCGCCATAAAAAATTTAAGCAATGCGGCATTTTACACCTTTTGCCAAGGCAACAGATTCAGTACACCTGAAGCTGTAACCCAAAACCGAAGCGGCAGATTTTCATCTGCAACAGAGACGAAACCAGAATCATTATCAACATCTGAATCAGAATCGGAACCTGAGTCTGAGTATGAATTTGAAACTGAATCTGAATCTGAAGCTGAATCGGAATTGGAATCGGAATCTGAATCTGAGTGCGAATCCCAGTATTCGTTAGCCAGAATCCAGGCAGAGCACTTGGCCTGTTCCATAAGGCTGGTGCCATCAGTGCGGCAATCAAAAGCAATGATTGTTGGCCATAAAACGAAACGGTTATGTTCATCTGGCTTGCGCCCAAAGGCCTGCTCTAGGCCTGTTCACGGGTGCCTGCTCCAGTTTGCCCGCTGCTGGGAGAGACAGAAACACTGGGGCATAGGAATTCCACCTTCATTCGGGGCGAGTGTTGGGTTCCTAAGTAAAAGAAATGAGAGCGCGAAGTAAATATTTAATGGCAATATAACTTCGTTTGCCTTGCCGCTCAGTCGATTCGGTGTTGTGTTCGTTCTTTTTTTTCTGAGAGGGGGCTCTGGATGTGGATCTGGACTGTGCGTGGCTAATGGACTCGTTCATTGTAAACTGTAAACTGTAAACTGTAAACTGTAAACTCTAAATTGTAAACTGTTACTGTTGTTTTTGTTATCGCTGTTGTTGTTGGTACTTTTTGAACAAGTGCAAATGTTTCTCATGGCATTTCATTTTATTTAATTTCTGTTTTATTATGATTATATTTCCAGTGTATTGCCCTGTTACCAATTTCACTCTCATTCGGTTAGCCCTCCTTTTATCCATGCATTGCTTTTATTTGGTTAACGAAAATTACTTAATAAAAAGTTTAAACATTGAATTATTAACTTGAATTTTTTGTATACTATGAGGGTTGTCCCCATGAGCCTGAATATCTCCGATGTTATTGAAACAAAATAGGGATTTTACAAATAATTGAAATATATCAAAATTTTAAAATGATATTTTACAATATTTCAGCCAATTTATTTTTACAAACTATAATAATTTAGAAATAATAATTAACTTCTGAGAATATTTATATTTATATTAGTTTTCATTTGAAATTGTGTCAATGGAATACAAAAGATGATGTTGTCTTTAAGTCGGCCATTTTAAAATGTTGAATTGTTTATATTTCTGCTTTGGTTTTCAATTTCAATTTTCAAAAATTCCGCACTAAACCATACGAACAAATCTATCTAAAAATTTGGAGAAAATCTACAGTAGCAACAATAACTGGTTGAAATGCAAATGGCATGAAAATTGAAAATAAAACTTAACACGCCGCAATTGAAGAAACAAATGGATGTCGATGATAGCTGATGCAAAAAACCTGGAAGAGTGAAAAACCCCAGAAAGAATTTACCATCGATATGCAATTTCCATTTGCAACTAGTACAACAATAACACCAACTACAAACAAGGAAAAGCAAAGGTACTGGAAATGAACGTGCAGATATGTGGGGGTGCAGTAAATGATAGTCAGTTAGTGGTGGCACGGTTTGCACTGAAGTAAGGTACCATCGCCCATAACCACTGGGTCCTTGGAATCGGTTTGACTTTGGCAAACGCTTACGCAACGTTTTGTTTGTGCAACGCCGATGCCCGACTCTGACTCCGGCTCCGACGCCAACGCCGACGCCAAATGGGACGTTGTTGGTAATGTCGGGGCACGTGGCACAGTGCGAGACAAATGGATGCGCCCGGCTGTTTGGCAACTGCCTGACAGGTGCTGCAACCGTAGAATCGCCACGAAGAAAAACGGAGTAAACAACTGCAGCAACTGCAAACCGAGCAAACCAGGCAAAACCGGGCAACTGCAAGTCACTAAAGTCTCTGGGTAATAACACTGGGAGCTAGCATTGCGTGCACAGCTCTCTATAGAGCACTTTTTCAGTTTCCTTTGCCTTTGCTTGCTTTCGGTATTCCTTTTTTCCTCATTGTTTTTGCCTGTGTTCAAATTTACATAAAGCAAATGAACCCGAAATGCTAGATGGAACGAGTTCAACAGAATGCTGTAAAAAAATATCCATGGATTTGTATAGTACTATATGTAGTTGAGTGCGTGATATAGTCAGCATACGTTTTACTACTAATTACAAAAATTCCATTTCTAGCCATAGTAAATGAATATCAAGTTTACTTTAGTTTGGGCTACTAATTAGCAATCTATAGAAGCTGACTTTTTACATTTTATATAAGCATATATATACTATATATATATTTCATATATACGTATGCATATATAAGAATATTTCTATATAGTTTATATATATATATATATGTATAGGGCTGTTCGTTGCATTTGGCTGAGCAAAAAAGGTAAATACTTCAATTTGTGCAAAATGTTGTAGGGTTGCGCAGCTGCAAGAGCCTTGCATTGAGATGGTACGGCATGAAGGGTTGCCAAATGGAACGTCTGGGGTTGCATGTAATGCCAGGTCTTCTATTTGTGTGGGTGAGTTGAAAAATGTTAGATAAATACGCCCGATTCGTATATTTGCCACAGACATGGTCATAGACCACGAGCCAAGCCAGATGAAGTAGCACCACCTGCAGCCCGAATATAAACTGAAATGCCAAATTGTAAAAGAAATTGAAAAGTTTATCTTTATATGTATAGTAAATGCACAAATACATATACATATACACACACACTATCAAAGTCCTAATGAAGCTTTACTAGGGATTACTGTTGTTGTTGTCGTCGCAATTTGCTCCATATACTAGGTTTCTGGGTTTTAAGCTTTCTGGCTAACTCAGGGCAATGCTTGTTGCTCTCAAAATATAAGCTCACCTCAAAAGGCCTCAAATGGGGGTCAAATGTCAAAGAACTTGATGAACAAGATTAAAGAATATTCCTGCATCTTTTCAGTGAGGTCCCTCTCTTATGTGCATCTGTGTGGATGTGGGCATTGTATGAGGGTGGCTTTATTTTTTAAATATGCTTTTAGATTCTTTAACAACAAAAAAATAATTTTCAATATAAATACATACTATATGTATTAACTAAATCAATACTAATAGGACCTGATTAATACTTACTACATACTTTCCTAAATATTTCGTAATAAGAACTTATCGTTCTTATTCTTGAATACTACATTACTTATATATATTATATATATTTATATATAATACATATATGTACCAAATAAGAGAGCTGATGTTCAAGTTCTTGTTAACTAAGATTAAAGTAAAGCAACTAAGCTGAGCAGAGAAAGAGAGACAGAGAGCGCATCAAAGACAATTCCAGTTTGGAATTCAAATTGAAGTTGACTCGCGTCTGGGAATATGCATGCTGATGTCCTTGTGCAGGGCTTTCGTTCAGGTGCTCCGTTGCGGCATTTAGGAATTTAAAGCGTGAAATCCTTTCAACTTGTATTGACAGCTGTTGTCGTCTCCCGTTGTCCCTGTCACGGCCTCATTTCCATTACTTATCCGCACTGTTGGCACGCCAAATGCTAATGCCAGCAATAAGATAGATAGAGAGGAAGAGGCAGATAGAAAGGGAAAACGAGAGGGAGAGTAGGCGAGATAGACACAGAGTGTAAACAGAAAAGAAAACATTTCAATGTATTATTTTACACGCTCTGTATTGCATTTTTTTCTCCTCATTTTATTGTTTATCTTTGCTGTGTTTTTTCTCTGTTTTTAATTAAAAGAAATTAAAATGTAAATTTGCACTCAACATTTGTGCTACTGCTTTTACAGTTCCCACCCTCTCTCTCTCTCTCTCTCTCTCTCTCTCTCTCTCTTGTTCGCTATGTGTGTTGTTTATGTGTTTGTGTTTTATTAAAAAAAACACGTTGTTGTAATTTCAGTTGCTTTTCTGGCAGTGGAGCAGGTATAGAGGTTAGAGGTGAGCGGCACTAAAGTGCTTCAAAATAAACCAAAGCACAAATGTAAACAACAATTAAATGTTCCCTAAGCAAACAGTTTCCCATCTTTTGCCACAATTGATTCTAGCTTAAGGACACACGAAATATGGCATGTGGCATATAGAACGTAGAAATCGACAGCTGTGGGTTGCTCCTATTTGCTTTGTATCTTTAGAAGGATTCCATAATTATCAAGAACAAATTGAAACCAATATTTATACAGCTGACAGTGAAGTACTTCATGTTTTATTTTGCTTTTACATTACAACGTTTGAAGCTATATATAAGTATACATTTTACTTTCAATAAGTGATAATAAAAATCAGATACACGAATTTACAGACTCATCTTAATATAATATATAAAATAATAATTTAATATACATAATTATGTAGGTTATTTCATAGATAGAAAACCTTTTCACATTTGGTATCGCATTGTTTATATTTTTATAAGAATTGTTCAATATAATTCAAAAGAATATTGATCTATTGGCTCTTCCGATTTTATTTGGTTCTATCAATTAAGATGATTTCATTTAAGTGTTGTACGAAAGAGTGGTAGCGGAATATTAGTCAGACACTCAGATACATTGTTCAACAAAACCAATTATAATTTCCCCCTCTCTATGACATCATGTATTAAGTAGTATCTACAAATTTTGTGAGCAAACTGGCCAACAGATCAACACATGTTTTTAAAAATTGCATTACGTGAAAAACATTCAACTAACTTTAACAGTCATTTAAGAGACCTACAACAGATTCGCAGGCACTCTTTCAATTCATTTCATTCAATAGAGCCCTTCACTTTTGATTCCAAATAAACGATGAACACAAAGACAATATGTATTTGTAATTTTAAGTAATTGTAACGCAAAACAAAGGAAAAAATACTTAGAGCCATCATAGCTGCATTTTATTTGCTACTTCCAAAGGTTTCAATTTAGGTTCTGTCCGAAGCTTCAAGCAGAATACTTTGAGCAATCGAGCTTGTCAGTACAGCATTCAAGAACGTCTCTATAAAAATGTTTAAATTGTTGCAATCCTGTTGCCACTGCAAGTGCTGCACTTCTGGCACTGCTAAGCCAGAGGATGTGAATCCGCCTACGGCACCGGTGCCTGGAACAACATATGCCAATGGATCAGAGGAAGAAATAACATTTGTTCTACAGCCCCTTGAACAAAATCGTACTGCTGCCGAACCTTCAGCTGCTCCTGTGACAGAGCAACCCAAGTTGAACGACGCAAAATTGGACTTCAATCCATACGATGCCTGTTTCAATGTTTAATAAGGAATAATATATTATAATACAACATAATGTAATCCAAACTAAAAATCTACTCAAACGTAATATTATATAATGTAATGTTTTAAAAATGAACTCAATAAAATTGTAAAAAAAAAACGGTGGTGGGAAAATCAAAGCAATAATTTGTGAAATCATTTTAATTATGTTCTACAAATTTGTGATTCGTTTATATTATTATTTCTACGAATGTGTGGTAACACTCCTTAAATATCCTGCTCCAAACGGTAGCACAATCATCTAAAAAAAAAAAAACAAAAACAAAAACCTGACAAACAAAACACTTACATGAAAGGAAGAAATTTCTAGCTACTCGCACGTACATTGCAAATCCAATCAGAAGCGTTTTTCCTTTTCCTTTCTCTGTCGGCTCCATTGGTCCTTAACTTTTTTCGGTGTTACTTTGCGGTATCATTAACCTTTAAACTTAAACGCAAGTGAGCGAGAGAGAGAGAGAGTCAGCGATGTGGAGTGCAGATCTGCACCCATTGGATGGGTGCAGGTGCCCAAGCGAGTTCGACACAAAAAAATTGTAAACTTTTGCACTCGCCAAAGTTTTTCGTGTGGGGCGTAAAGTTTTTTGCAGTCGGTGTTGCACACATACACACCGGCATAGATACATACAAATGTATATAAACAACATACACGCAGGCAAAACGTAAAATTTTTAACTTTATTTTCGATTTTACGTTTGCCGCAAAAATTGTATTTTGTTGCGGCGGCGACAGGGTGCAGGTGTGGGTGCTGAGTCTGGGTCTGGTTTGTGGCGGTGCCAAAACTTAATTTGCGCCAAAAAACTTTTTGCCACGCTCTCTGCTTTGTTCTCACTTTGTGGCACGGTGCTTGTCCCTTTACTTTCTTTCTTTTAAATGCAATCAAGCGGAAATTGATACGTCACCGTCAGGCCACACCTGACAGTCGGGTCGTTCGTTGGAGGGGGCGAGTGGGTGCCATCTACCGTGCACAAAAGTGTTGCCAAATTGTTGCAAATAAAATTGCTGATATGGAAATTTTATGCGCAAGTTTTTCAAGCACAACACCCGCTCTCTCACACACACATAAGCAGCTTAAGTTGTGTATGTGAGAGAGAGGGTTTTGCTTTACACGTGAGTCTGAGCCTTGTGGCAAGAGTGGCCTTGGTATTTAACACGACCATCAGCGTGGCAACTATATGGCATTTCAGCTAGTTGCATAGTTGAATAGTCCAAGACAACAACAAAAAAAAAACTACAACAACAACAACAACAGCAATGTTAACATCGGCACATACAACACATAAATTGCCTTCCTTGACAGCCAAGATGCCGGAAATGCTTGCCGGAAGTGGCTGGCGCAAGGAGCAGCAACAACAGCAGCAGCTGGCACTAACTCAGACCCGACCATTTCTATCCACTGTGCCCACTCACTAACAAACCATACCATATATAGAAGTACGTAGAAACACACATAATATACATAAGATACACCAGATACATCAGATACAACAGACACAAAAGATACAAATAAAAGGTTATCAGCTGCAACATTTTGTGGCATTTTCATTGTTTCCTGGCATTTAATGGAAAATTGTGTCATTTCGCCATTTCATTCTGAACGTGTCGATAAGGTTATGGGTCAAAAATATCAAATATTTTTAGTTCTTTTCTCACTAACTGACAGACTGATTGACTCGTTGATTGATTGTCAATCATACAAATAATAAACGCTGGTAAGTCCCACTCTTTTGGGTGCAAGTTTATTACATAAAAGATACATTCCAAATGGTTTAAAATTTCTATTAAGATTTTAAAAATTTTGTCATTTTAACTATTTCTATAAATAGCTGAAAAATATTATATTTCTATAAAATTGTTTACATTCTGTTTTATTTATACGTTGAGTATTAAAAGAACTTAAATGGCATCCTTTCATTATTATATTTCTACATGCCGTATTTGTATATTTTATTTATGATATTTTTCAAGATATTTACATATTTATTTACCCAGCTTTGTTTGTCCCATATCTTTTATCGCTTAACTCGAATTCTACCTATAGAACTTATTGGTTTATATGAATAAACTAGATAATTTCCACCTTGATTAATCAACAGACCAATCGATCAATTGAATAAGCGATCATATAGCCATTCAATCGCAGGAATTCGTATTAATGAATTGAATTATATTATATTTTAAAAAATAAAATTTTCACAATCGCAAATCGAAACGTGTATTTTAGAAATTGCAACTTTTGAATTTAGGTATGATATTAAAAGATGACAACTTTTGACATTTTGTGTTAGTTTTGACCATTTTGATGTTATGTTTATAAATTTATACCTTTTATTTCTACAAGAGTTTGCACAAAGGTTTTTCTCTAAACTGCGGCAGGCCGCGCATTCCCAAAAACATGATCAAATTTAAGTTTAGCCATCAATGGAGCTTACAAAAACCACCAGGGCTAAGTAGAACACAAAAACTATGTAAGATGCCCGACCAGCACTGATTCTTATTCCCCCACTACACTGAATCAGCCGAGAACTGGAGAATGCCCATCAATTTGAAACTTAATCTTGGCACACAAATAAGCCGCGCCAAAAGTTAAGACCTGGCCATGGGCAACAAATGACTTGGCCAAAAACGGCAGCCCAGTTGGAGCTAGAGCTGCAGATGGAGCTAATGCTGATGCTAAAGCTGGAGCTAGACTCCTGAAACTTCCACTGCGCGTAGCTCTCTATTGTATGCAAACAATTTACAGCGCAAATGGACGGCACAAAAAAGAGAATAGACGAAAAATAAATATGTAGACAAAGTGAAGGCGAACAAAAAATGTATACCAAAGCAAAATAGCAACAACAAATGAGATTGAGTTTACAGAATGAGTATGAAAAACTAGACGCCGTCATGAACACGTACATATATAGCTGAAAATGAAATAGTAAGCGGCGGACAACAAAAATTCCAAATAAAAAAAAAAAACAAAGAAAAACTCTATGAAAAAGAAAACCATGAACGAAAACGAAAATAAAAATGGAAATGTGTAGTGCAGCGCAATAGATGGTCCAGCCCATCAGGGATAATTGAAATTCACCGCAGAGCAAAGCTGAGACTGCGAGGTTAAATAGGGAACCTAGTTTAATATACTCCCGGAACAGAAAGTTACCTTCTCCCTCTCTTTTTGTAATTGTTTCAGGCTAGTGCAATGATTTCCATGCCTACTGAGACAAATTTTATGAAATCATTCATCTTAAGTCAAAAAGTACAGCTACAAAGTCACATTTACTTTGTGATTGTCAGTCTGTGAAGTGTCAAACAATAAATAACATCGTTGCCTTATCGATTTTGTTTGAAAAAAATTGTAAAAAATATGAAATATCAAAGAGCAAAGGTAAAGCACACTAAAATACACGCATTCATTTTGCAGTTGACTGAAAACAACCAAACATTTAAATAACAGCAAAAGGAACAACAAAGCAGAATGGAGAAGGACGATATGCCTGGACCATCCGGTTCCCGTAGGGATCAATACATTGCCAACCAGAAGCGGCTGGAGGAGACTCAGCAAAAAGTTGATGAAGTCGTCAGCATTATGATTATGAATGTCGAGAAGGTGCTCGATCGCGATCAGAAATTGTCCGAAATGGGGGAGCGTGCCGAGCAATTGGAAAGGGGTGCGCAAGTTTTCGAGCATCGGTCCAGCAAGATGAGACGCAAAGAGTGGTGGGCCAACATGAAAATGATCATCATCCTTGGCGTTATAGCCGGCATTTTGGTCATCGCAATCACATTTTCCGGTTTCCCCATCAACACTAGCAAATAATAAATATAAGCGCCCTAAGACGAAAAGGTGAAACTATACGGGAATAACAATAACACAAACTTCAAGGAAAATGGGGAAAACTGTAAAAATTGACCTTATGCACTAAAAAAAAAAACAAGAAATCGGAAAACAATTATAATGAATATGATAAGACATCCAAGTCTAAACAACTCATTAACTAATAACACTTAAAATTTTAATTTATGTTTCGTATTTAATGTTAAATTGAAGAACCTCTTTATCTTATTATGTATTCTAAACAGAACCACAACAACCTAATCGAAATGCCGACCTTCTGTAAACCTTACAAAAAACACATTTTCAATATGTATGCAACATTTCAAATAATTCTTTTATGCGTGTGTGTGTGCGTGTTTGTTAGATTGAATCCTAAAAATTGTTCAAATTTGTTATAACGTTATGCATTTTTCGAGAATATTTTCAGCTATAAAGAAATGATAAGAACATGTGTCTTTTATTAAAGTATATAATTTGAAATAATCGGTGCACAAAATCTGATTCTTTTAACATACATACCTATATATTGTAGAACAACTATTTATATATATAATTATTTCTATTTAATACGTATAGGATTAATAAATCCTATAAATTATTTGAATAATATATTCCTTTCAGTACCACAAAAGATATCCTAAATCCAAAAAGAATAAAGAGGAAGTGGTTTTTTGATATTCAAGTAATATTTTTAGATAAATGATCGAATATTAATATTGATTTGAAAAGATCGTTTGGCCCTTAATAATCTAAAACAAGATCTACCATATTTCCTACCGAAAATTCCGTCTCTTATTGCAAAAAGACACCATCCACTAGCACACTCGACTGACATACTTGCTTGCCTGCTGTTTCTTTTTTTTTATATATATATTATCTTGGCCTCCTTCGTTTGAAGAACTGGAAGCATAATTCTTCTTGTGCCGACAAGTTCAAGTGGTTCTTATTGTGTGGCAGCGGCTCAAACATTGTTGCATACTAGAAGAAGCATGCATTGAACTTTGAGTGGCAATTACGAGTGGATGCCACATAACAAAACAAAACTAAACAAACCAAACTGGCTAACTACCACAATTAAGTTAATTAGTATATATGAAAAATCAAGAACGAACCTTGGCCAAAACCCAAAAAGCAAAAGCAAAAGCAAAACCAAGACAAAAGCAGACACAAAAATGTGTATAGAAAAACAGGCACATTAAATACCGAAGACGTTGCCCCACCAAAATTGCCACAGCCAGCGTTTCACCTGGCGTTTTGGCCAGAATCATAGTCCAATCGCACCCTCCGTCCCACCGCGCCGTCACCCCGACTCCTCTTTATACCCTCACCATGCAACCATTGAAGTCGCAGTCCATTAACAGAAGCTGTCTTGCTTTCTTCATTTTGTGTCTAAGTGTGTGGGTTGTGTGTGTGTGTATCTGTGTGTGGTTGTCCGTTGTTATCTCCAATTCGTTTTGTCTGTTTTCTGTATTCTATTTTGTGTTGTCTGTTGTCTGTTTTCAGTTCTCAGTTGTCTGTTTCTGTGTTTTCTGTGCGTAATTAACTTGATTGCGCCTATAAATATGCAGCACTTGGCTGTGATTATTGCACGCGCGTCTTTACATTTGCCTTTTTCGCGTGCTCTCTCTCTCTCTCCCTCTATCTCTTTCTCTCTCTTTGTCTCTCGCTTTCTATTTCTCTCTCTTTTCGTTCCAGCTTACGCTTTTTTCGAGCGTTTGTCCGTGAGCCTAAAAGGTTGCACTAATTGCTATTCCTGCCATCTGATTGCGTCTCAACTTAAGAGTAGAACCTTTGTATTTTAACACTTCGCTTCGCAAAGTCCTTGAAATGCCCATGAAGTGCGCTAATAGGCAGTTTCTCTGATAGCCATTCAGTTATTCATTCACTCGCTTATTCATTGCTTTGTTTTATCAACACGGTTCTCCTTTTTTCAAGTGCTTGAACATTTTGAATGGATTTAATCGCTCGTACTTAGTAGTAGTATCAGTCGTTCTTTTAAATATACTAATATAATGTATATATTTTCAATAATACAAAAATAAAAATTCAACTACTTCGACAAGCCAAAGCTCTAATTGGAGTTCCCAGTAAAATACGATTCAAAAAACAACCCCATCTAGGAAGGAAGCCTCTAAAAAAAAACCTACTCGTACTCCTATCAATCATTGTAGATTCAGATAAGGATAGGCATAGTAAGAACCCTCAGTACACATCATATCAGAATGCGATGCTGCAAACATGTCCTAAGAGAGCTCAGGATAGAGGAATCCAGAATATCCATCCATAACCCCTATCAAATCCTAATTCCATATTTGTTCAGGAATAAAGGGCTCTGTACCACTAAAAGGGAACATAATAGACCCCACCCCACTAGGCCGAAGTGCAGCACTCACCTCTCAATCCTTTGCTTCATTTGACTTAAAAAAAAAAACAATATTAAGTACATCAGAAAAATATTAAGTAAATGAATTTAAATGAAGTTCATGGAACATTTTTGCTATTCGATTTCATAAGACTCTTGTAGTATTAAAAGCGTATTTTATCATATTATGATATTTTTTTTAAGGTTTCGACTCTTGAATCGATTTTTCGATAATAAATATTAAAATAATAAACAAATATTTGGTATTTAAAGTAAGGTGATCGGCTAAAGAATGCATTCAATCTAGAATTATAAAGTTGTCATACAACATTAAATTTATATATCATCAAGAACAACAACGTTTATAAACTGCTTAATTAACGTTGATAAAGCTAACAGGATCATTATAATTACTTTGACTCTTTGAAACCCAGAGTAGAGAGTCAGGCATAAGCTGACTTATAGCTATGGAAACGCTTAAGCTTCGTCTATATCCTACTCAGAATTCGCTGCCTTCAATCAACTTAGCTTTTGCTCTGCTGCAGGCATCAAGTAGTTAGTGGGCGTGACCGACTACCAACTACCGACTACCGACTACTAACTAGTAGAAGACGGTGGCAGGAGTTGAAGCTGTAGATGTAGTCTACCTTGTACTATCCTAGTCATATTTGTCTATTGTCTATTATGCTTTGTAGTCTAGCATCTATGGGCTGTAGTCTGCCGTTGGCTCTGCCTTCTGTTCTCTTTATCTTCTTATCTCTGTCTCTTCCTCTCTCTCCCTTTCTATCTCTCTCTATCCTTCTCTCCTCTTTCTCTGTATCTCCTCTGTCTGCCTTTTGTTAATCTTTAACCTGAGTCCTAATCCGTGCGTCATGATTGAAAGCAGCTGCAGCGCATTGCGTGGCACGCCTTCAATTGGAGACGACGTCAAATGCAGCTAGATAAATATGTGCCACAAGAGCTAACAGTACAGAATCAGACGCGATTGTATATATATATATATATATATATGTATAAGTTTATATATAAGCTGCGTGCTGCGAATGCTGCCTGATGTCAGTTCAAAAGCAGCAACGATGAGAGCCAACTATGAAACATGATGAGCACATTGACAAGCACAAAATGACATTGTTGTAGTTGTAGTAGTTGTTATTGTAGATGTAGTAGTAGTTGTAGTTGTTGTTGTTGTTTTTGTTGTTGTCATTAATGTTGCTAATGTGATTGCCATGATGTACTTGTCTCTTGCCAATTTGTATCAATTTGCCAATGTGCTTATTTTGCTCTATGCTGCAATGAAATACTTAACAAGGCAGCAAAGACGACATAGTGAGAATCCAACATGGTTTGAGGCTTCAACATGGTCTGAGGCTTCAACATGGTCTAAGGCTCCAACATCCACTACGGCTAGACTTTAATACAAAGCAGGATATCTGCCGCAAGACTTGGCCTTAAGCGTTTGAGGTGAAGCCGTCAAAACGCAACAGCAGCAAGAGGCCAAAAGGCCAAGTGGTAAATAGTAAATGGTAAGTAGTAAGTGGCAAGTGGCAAGTGTCAAGTGGCAAGTGGCAGGCGGTAAATGGTATATGGTAAATGGTTGAACGACATGCCGCAGCTGCGTTGCAATCTAATTAGCTCAGGTCGCCAATCAAGTGGCACCTGGCAGAGTCGTGCGCGTGTTGCCCGAGTTGCAAGTGTTGTCCGTGTTGGCCATGTTGCACTGTGGCGCATTGAGTTGGCCTTGCCACAGTTGCGTAATGAGCGCTGCGTGAAGAGCCTTTCAAAATGCCTGCCGCAGCGTCAAGGGTTAATGAAGCGCCTTAACCCATGGTAGCCTACATTGTATTGCTGTTATATATTTTATTTTTTATTTGTATTTTTATTTTTGGTTTTTTTTTACACTTGACCCACAGCCAAAGCACGAAGTAAGTGCCTCTATGAGGTAAACATTAACAACAACAACAAAAATGCAGTCCAACGAATTAATACCCTGTTAACTTGGCAAACGATGGATTAACACATGAAACAATTCAATTTTATAATAGAAAAACATTCTGTTTTATAATAGCTTCGATTTTACAATAGAAAAACATTCTGTTTTAAATAGTTTCTATAGTTGGTTTACTTTTAATTTAGTCTTAGTCACTAAAATGCACAGTATAGCAGCAGTAAAAAGCAATTGTGGTTTTAGTAATTGTCTCTTTGCAAAGCATATGTATCTATGTACATATACTCTTGTATTTGTATGTGTATGTGTTTGTCTTTATGCAGTTGACACCAATTGGCAACGCGGCGTTGTTGGCCTGCTTTCCATGCTCTTGGTTGTTGGCCCAAAGCAGAAGGTGCAATAATAAATACGGTACGCATGGAAAATGAAATTCTTGTAAAATATTTAATCCATGTGTCGCAGTGGTAAAAACAAACTGTGTATGTGTGGAAATTGTCCTCTATTATTAATTTTAATGCAGAAAAAATTACTACCTTGAATTAGCGTATGGATTCAAAGAGTTTTTTTTACAGAGCACAAAGTATATTACCGTACTTTGTATCAAATTTAGAAACTGAGTTGGTTTATTTGACTTTTTCGCTACTCAAAACTCATTGAACAGGATCGCTTTTAATGCCCTTTTGTGCATCTTCTAATTACCTTGAACTAAATGGAGAAATGATAATTCAATCTATTGAAGATTGAAACAGATACAGAAATGTAGTTTATATTCGGTTAAATTCCCTGATATTTAGATAAATAGATATATGTGATATATAATTATCACATTTTTAAATTTATTCAAGTATATTAGATGAGTTATATCAATCAACTTACAATTTTTAATATATATAATATATATATAATATATATATATATTGTATCGTACATGGTGTCAAAATTTAGAAACAGAGCCAAAAATTGTGAATCAATTGAAAGTTATTGAAATAAGTTTACTTGACAATTTTTGCCACTTAAAATCCATTGAACTAAATATTGAACATGAAAAAGCCATTGGCATTTCTGACTGGTGTATTTTAGAAGTGAAAGTTATATTTAGGTATATGGATACTTGTGATATATCAATTTCACATATATAAATTTATCTAAGTCTATTAGATGAGCCATGTTCTTCGTATATTTCAATGACATACTTAGCGGCAACGTGACGTATGCGCAATCAACTTCTTTCAACTAAATACGCGTCAGAGCTTAATTAATACAGACATGCCAAAAACTTTTTTTTTTATTTAAAACAAACTTAAGGACGTGTGCAAATACTAATATATGTCACTGTACGTTAAGTGGTTTTGCATGCCAATTGAAATTAAAAATTTCTCTATTTCTATTATTCTGACCATTTTTTTTAGACTAGCAAAAAAATGCATTGATTTTCTTTAAATTCAACCACAACTTGACGGGTTTGTTATGTGTCATTCGCAGTTCGCATTTTCTCAGCCCCCGGAGCCCCTTTGATATAATAATATATATAATTTTTGAAAATGAATGCAGCTGTTGTGCATGGTCGTAAAAATAGTACGGGGGTGTGCGTAAGTGGGCGGTGGGGCGTGGATAATATTATGCAAATGTGTTAGCCATTCAATTTGATGGGCGTGCTCATAAATGTAATTATATAATGCACTTTATGCATTTGATATATATGTACATAAATTACAAACAAATATGCATACACGTGTGTGTGTAAATATTGATACAGATGTATATACCTATACATATACTGTATATGTGCATGCTTAAAGAGTTTTAAATTAATGTTTATTTGTTAATCATGTGCTCATCAGAAACTATTTAAAATCAACGGGCTGCATTAAAAGCTCGCATAAAATTTAATTAATTTTGCAATTTATATAAATACAAATTACTGCAACATAATAGACTTTATTACAGTTTGAAATTTGTACTTAATCAAGCTTCAATTAAGCTTCAACAAAATTCAAATTATATAATATAGACATATTTATATACTATATACATGTATGTATCGATATAACTTTGTAATTTAATATCCTTTGTTATCCTATACAGCATTTCATATAATAATTGATTCATTTGTTTTTATGTGCCATGTAATCCTAGTAAGATCAATTTGTATTGCAAGATATCATTTCAAAAGCAACTGTCATTGCAGCTGTTTTCATTTGTTTAAACAGAAAAACACCTATAAAATCAGAAGTAATTAAAAGTAATCAAACTGGAACAGACTCTATATAAAGAGCTGTCGAGCCCAGAGTCGAATTTTTAGTACGATTTCAGTCAGCAGAGATGACAATCTGCATGTGGTTCTCGTTTCTATTGGATATATTCAATTGCCGCAAATCAATTGAAAATGGAACGACTGAACCGAATCCAAATTCAACCTCAACGGAAGTGAACATGGAAATGGCAATGTACCCTGTCGTAACACCGCCTAAGCCAGAGCAGTTGCAACCGTCTCAAGCTGTGTCACAAATTGAGAGGGCTTCAATAGCAGTGGTGCCCATTGTGAATTGTTTTCACATATATAGTTCAGTGCTTAGCTTACAGCTAAAGGCCCATGATAGTCATAATATCAGGGGTCTAGACCCTGATGGATTTGGCTACGATGATCCACGTCTGCCCGAAATGATAATTTAATATTGTTATAGTGATGTGTTGGTCATTCGTTTAGATGCATTTATTCTATTCGCTCATTAAGCAATTTACAATATTTGCAATGGGCAAATGGCCTCAAATTAATCATAGCCACCAAATGAAAAAAAAAAACCATATAAATAAGAATGCAGACGTGATTACTATACAACAAAAACGCACGTAACAATGCAACAAAATTCAATTACAATACTTTTTAATTAACTTTTTGCAATTAACAATTCTGCAGGCAAAAATACACATGGAAAAAGTGAATATTACAAAGTGCTGGAGCTATGTGGACTATCTAATATTCTATATAATTACTATTGCAATACTTTAAATACTATTCTATATTTAATTTCAATTTTTTGGATACTATGTACTTGATGAATTGAATTTTTGATTCTCACAAAACTAAAACTAAAATATCAAACTTTAATATATTCAGAACATTCTTAAATATCTGCATTAGAATATGAATTATGCCTTGAATACAATTAGAGTATATTTCTATGTAATTATATTATGTAAATATGCTGCAATAAAATGTCTAGAAATTAAACAACATGACATATTAATCTGCATGTCATGTGTATTCAAAGGCTCCGCTTGAACATGCAATTACAGATACATTAATACAAAAAAATAAATGAGGAAAAATAAAAATATATACCATATACACCATTACCATTAAATAATTTATTAAATCGACAAATAAATTCGATTCAATTATATTATAAATTATATATTACACGCATTATTATTGAGTAGCTTTACGGCAATAAATTTGATTAAAGCAATTCAAAATTACCTCTGACATTACTAACAATTATTGAATAAATTTATAAACTTATATTATATACTAGACTGTGTATGTGTCATATAAGATTATGCTCAATATTTTTTTTTTAATACCATATATAAATTACACAATTACAATTATTATACCAAAGCTTTCAATAGATATTTACTTTAATATCATCATTTTATATTTGGTCAACTTTAAATATTAATGCCTCATTAATCTAATAAAGCGATTATAATTATAAAGAAAATATTGTATTCTGAGATAAAACACTTGTCTTATCCGTAAGTCACTCACAAAAACACAAAGGTGTATGTTTGATGTCTTTCTCGCATTGGGTATTTCTGTCTTTAGGCTCTGCACCGTTTGAAATTGTTTGGATTGATGATTGACCTTTTCGATTTGTATACAAACAGTTAGCACGCCCGTTGACCCGGCCATTTCATTGTTTGAGTTGCGGCCCCAATGCATGTCTTTAAATGCCGGCCATCATTTTCATTTCCACCCTGGAGGAGCGACAAACAGCAGCAACAACAAGTTGAAAACCGCCCTTGCAATTAAGGCGCAAACGGAGCTGCTTAAAGCCAAAATGAGCCTTGTTCTGGCCCGGCTTGGCCCAGCCTGGTATGGCCTGGCCTGGCCTGGTCGAAAGTTCTAATTAACTTGCCAATTGGTAGCCGAGTCTGCTACAGCGCCTATAATTAAACAGCTGAAGGCGAAAAAATTTACTCTTTGTGTGCGTAAAAATTTGTGTGTACCTTGTGGAAACACACCTTGCCACACCAGGGCACAATAAAACAACAACAACAAAAATAAGAACAGGACTACGTTGAAATATATATGTATATGTACTTGCCTCTGTATGAATAAAGTTGCCAACTTGACCCACACCATTCCCATATTCACATTCTCATTCACATCCACATCCACACACACAACCATTCTAACTGCCACCTCAAAACACTCATATACTCACACACCCACACACTTACACACACTCATATACACTCACACACACTCACATACACTCACACACCTACATCGTATACAGAGTGCCACATTTGTTGCATACACGCACGCGAGCGTCGCATAAGTTTTGACCAGTCCGACTTTGGTTATAATCCATTAGCTTTTGCTTAAACTTGGCCATGTTCATATTCATAATACTCCTGGCTTTTATTATACCCTGCACGCCCCAGTGAATGCGTCAAAAGGGTCCAATAACTTGGTATTAAATGAACAATACCTCGCTCTACCTGTATGCTAAAGAACTTTTGGAACTAAAACCAATTTCATTACTGAGTCTAAAACTCACCTTATAGACTGTATAGATCGAGTTGCATAGAAACCCATAGTTACCAAGAAATTTTACGGTAAAGCTTCATCTTTATTATTAAACATGGTTCAAAAGATAATAAAACATAAATTAGTTAAATAAAATGTCAGGAGAATTGGCGAATCGTAAACATTCGTTTTCTGCAAATGCAGTATTTATTGAAATATTTATAATTGCTTTCTTGAGCTGCGGTTACATAGGATATGTTCTTGGTTAAAATATTTGATTAAAGTGTATACATTGTTGATAAATTGATATTGATATAATAGGTTGTCTTGATGTAGTCCTTGGAGCTCTTAAAATCGGTCCTCAGTATAGTTTTGCACAACATCAGGCATATCATCATCATCATCCTGGCGACCAACGGACCTATATATATTATAACTTGCCGGAGGATGTGCCAAGCCAGCTGCTGGAATGTCCCAGGTTGCTCCATGCATACCATTTCTAGTCATATTTACTGGACTATTCGATGGCCCGATGGGTGGGCAAGGCAATTCCACAATTGGTGGCAAGCTCGAGAACATAATTGGTGACAATCTAGCACGGTTGTTTTGACGACGAGGCGGTATTGTTATTTCCTGCTCCCTCTCCACGATGATGTTGTTGTTGTTTTCACATGGTATGGTTTCATTATCGGCTGGATCCTCCTCCTTTTGTCCTCTGATGCAGCTAAACAGTTTTCCTAGACCACTGCACATCTTGATACGATTTGCTTCTGATTGCAAATTCTGCAAAATCTCGTGCTTTTATATACTGTTCGAATGCAAAGAAGCGACCACACTAATGTGATGCAGCTGCTTTTGGTGGTAGTAACAGCTGTCTTTTGGGCACATTAACTATCATACATAGACAATGTAAATAAAAGAACCATCATCATTATAGCTTACTCATATCTGTGTCTTGGAACAATGACAATCTGTTCCAATATGGCAAGCATTAAAGTGAGTTTTTAACCATAATGTCAGTGTTATATCAATTCACCAAGACATAACAGAACAGAACAGTTACTATTTACTACATAGGTATCTATATCATCGCATGGTTATAAAGACAATAAACAAACTTACATTTATTTAAATAATCATTAATTATCTGTAATATAGTCTTATTTGAATTCATATTGTAATTTTTGGCATTTTTTGAGACAAATAATCTGATGTTTATATCGTTATAAAATCAATATAGTAATAATGTAGAACAATGTTAGCCAAATGGTCAACACGACCACGCCTACAGGATCATATCCTTTCAAAAAATGCCATCTACCGAAATAGTGGGCTGGTCAAAATGACACCTCTTAGTGGAGACCCTAACTATAAAATTTAGTATTTTCAGACTTTGTGTTTAAAGGGTCTAGTAACTTTGAGGAAAGTCGATATCCGTCTTCTTGCATGTCTGTATACACCTAGATTTCGGAAACTATATCATTTTGCTTAGCACAACTTAATTTTTCACTATTTTATATAAATTTGGACCCCTAATTTTGAAGCTCGAACGTTATTGTTTGGATCCTATGTCGAAAATTACAATACACACACACTTTTTGGTATCGATTTCCATTAACAATTACCGATAGACAACATTGAAAATACTATGCTACACTGTTTTAAAAATACTATACTACTATACAAAAATGCTAAACACAGGATCACAATTATTGAGTATCATCCCCATTGTTGTAGTAAACTTTGACTGTTTAAGCATTATCTTTGGACAGATCTGTTGAAATGGATATTGAAAGAGTTATCAAATTCTCAATCATACCACACGCTATTTCTGAGTATTTGATTTCAATGATGCTTAAAGAAGCAAGGCTAATCAGTGGGTGTAAAAGTGGGGGCAAGAAAGAGAGAACTTACAGTCAGATGAAGCCATTATCATTTTTGCCCCTATACCATACCACGGTCATACCCAATCTCCCAATTCTATGCTTATGCCCTTGTCTATTCATGAGCTTATCTGTAGCTATAACTGAGTGTGTGTGTGTGTCAAGTCAAGTCAAGCTGACGATTCGATGACTTCCGCCGCAGCCCCCATCCGGCGTTCTATGTTTTTCGGTTTGCAGTTGCCATTTTGCTGCTGTTGTTCATAAGCTCAGCCCATCTGCTCTTTATGTGGGGATATCAGGGGGAGTGGGTATGACAGCAAGAGCAGGATGTGAGCAACTGAAAGAGAGCGCCACTCATATTTTGGCCATCAATCAATGGAGTGCGCTTGAGGCTGGCGCTGTGAATGGCCACTTAAATGCCATAAAAAGCGGAAATTAATGCACTGAAAGCATTCAAATAGGCCTGTGCTAAAAGCACGAGAAAAGCACAGGGAACATGGAACAGGGAACAGGGAACAGGAAGAGATATATAACGCTATCGGGCATGATGACACTTAAGCTGTGTGCGCTCTGCAGCGGAATCAAGTCTTTAATGTCGATGGTTGTTGCGAAGCTCGCGGCCCACTTTGATGATTAATTGATGGAATTCCTAGAGTGCCATACTAAAAGGCACACCCACACCCACATAAACATAAACAGCCCCACACAAACGACGGGCTCTTGCAAGATATCCGTTATGGGCCTGTTAATGGCAAACCATTGAGCAGTTAAAGGTGCGAGATTAGCATTTCCGCCCAGTCAAAGCATGACCCCAAGCAGCTTAAACCGATGCTTGCTCCTTTGACAAGTGCCGGCTGTTCGAGTGGCCTCCAGGCAGACAGGGTGCTACGGTACCTCGCTGGCTTGTTGCCAGGCTGACTGGCTGGGAACAGAAACAAAAGGCGAGCGACCGTATTCCTAGCCAATCGACTAAGTATATAAGCTCAACATTTTCACCAGACATTTGGGCGCCCCCGTTACAGTCGATTCACCTACTACCTTGTTGTTCAAACAATCATAATCCCTACCAACTCCCACACACACACACACACATGTATACATATCTTATGGTGGCTGAGGTATTGCTAACCGCAAATCATCAGTAATTTTCCATGATTGATTGATTGATAGATGCGCCATGAATGGCATACACATTTATCTAAAGGATACAAATACATATATGCACTTTTTGTATATATAAATATATATATTGTCATATATATACTAAAATCTATAAATACTTTTTTTTTATTTATTTATTAAGGCATACGGGGAATACCAGGAACCCCTTGGTCACCTTTGCTGCTGTTCATTCAGTCCGCAATCGGGCGCTCCGGCTAGCCTTAGCGGTTAGCTGTATCAAAATTTACAATAATAACAATTACGTCACAATAACAAATATCACAATAACAAATATCACAATAAATGTAGACAT
>JBANCZ010000105.1:0-58431 GCA_037040025.1 Sphaerogastrella javana | reverse complement strand
CTCCACTGATACAACCACAGTTTTACCTGTAACTGATGTTAGAACAGACACCTCAGTCCATACGTCTACTTCCCCTGTATCAATATTATATGAAGAAACCACTGAAGAAGGACCACGCACAGAATCCACAATCAGAATTCCGACTGTAGGTTTCACCGACCGACCTATCTCTCCTGAGACAACCACTACTTTACCTGTAACAGAAATCAGAACAACAGTAGGTTCCACTTATTCACCAATTTCCTCTGAAACTGTATCTGGATTACACGTTATGGATATGAGACCTACTGAAACTTCTTTCAAATCTAGTGAAAAATATCCTATTGAAACCACTACTTCATCTACTGTTGATGATCTACCCACAATAAAAACTACATTTTCTCCCATTCCTATTGTAACAACATTTCAAATAAATACAACTGAGTCAGATTTTACGTCTACCTCTATTCCATCGGAGTCTCCGAATGCCATAAATACTGATAAAATGTCAACTGATGTCTCAACTGTATCATCAATATATAAAGATTCAACTGTGCCATATATGAATGAATCTGTCAATATTTCCATTACGACAGATAGGGTTGAAACAAGTTCAACAGTTTTGCATACTACAGAGAATGCAGGTGATTTTATTATACCTACTAATGGATCTTCAACCTCAACGGTGCCTTTTTTTTATACCTCTATGGGTTATCCTGGTGAAACAACTACTCAGAGTTTATATTTAATAACTAGCACAGGCCCAGTAGGAACAACAATAACAACTGACGATACGCCCATTTCTGGTTTAGGTATGTTTAATTCGACTGAAATGACTTTTACAGTAAAAGACAAGACAGAATATACTCCGATGTGTATAATAGATAATGATTGTGGCAATGATGAGATGTGTATAAAAGCAAAATGTATAAGACCTTGCAAATTGTATAAAAATCTTTGTGCTGTTCAAAACTATACTATTTGTCGTACATTGAACCACACCGCATTGTGCTATTGTGATACCGCCGCAGATGTAAATATACCCGGTTGCTCTATAAATGCAGGTAACTAAAGCTGTGTATGTAAATCTTTAAGTCATGAATTCGATTCACGTGTTCTCTCTCTCTCTCTCTCGCTCGCTCTCTTACTGTCTTGAATGAAAGTACCACCACGGTTGCGGTGATATGTATACTATTTTTGGCATTTAAGGCGCCAACTATTTAAATTGCCAAATATATCTGGCAAATATGTAGGAGCCTATTTCAATATTGATGTCTCATATTCTCTATATTTCTCGCTCTCTGTACGGAACTCTATATCACATGTTTACCTACTCCACCTGTGCCTATAGACAGCTTAATTAAATTGTTATGTCTGGCACCTGCATGTATTTCTTTACTCCTATTATTTTATTATGATTAAATTTCTGAATTCAAAATCCCCTGTGTGTGCTCATGCTCTTCTTAAAGAAGATAACTGACTTACTATTGTGCCCCAACTGTTCCTATATCACTGAATTCTACAGCTCTCATTCGTATCAATACGTGTATGTGCCCGCACCCCACCTAAAACACCAACACAACCACCCAACCACCAACACCGCAATATTCACCTGAGGTACCTATGTGCAGGTACCCGTGGGATGTACCAAGCGTACCAACTCCATCCGACTGAAGCTATTCGTTTTGTTGCCTGCTTTTATTGCCTGCCTGCCTGCTGCAAGTAGTCGTATTCGTATTCGTTATATGTATTCGTCTTTCTATCGTATTCGTATCCTAAACTCATCAATTGAATCATTCATTCACCAACAAACTGAACGTCCCTGTCTCTCGCTCGCTCCATTGAATGTGCTCGATGTCTGCATGTCTGTGTCTTGTGTTTTTTTTTTATGTTTTATTCTCTTGGTCCTACCAAATCATCCGTGTTACATGCAAGTTAATTGTGTTGATTTTGTTGTATTTAGTACATATGTTTGTTTGTACATATATTTTATTGTATATCCATACCATTTACATGGCCTACTGTAAGTGTTAACCATAATTAAATTTGCATGAACTGGTGTTAGAACTTATATATAAATTCGTGTTACGTTAGTACTTAAGGCTTTTTTGCATTAACCCCAACAAAAATTTAAAAAAATTAATAAAGCCTGATTGCTTGCCTGCATGTGTATTGGTTGTTTAGAAACAGTAACAACAACCACTAAGCTAAATAATACAAATTAAATCTAAGCTTGTTAGTTTTTAGATAGTGAAACAACTTAATCAAAGGTAGAACGAAGATACTAACAGCATTGCAAAAGCAAAACTTTAAAGAAACAACTGCCTATTAAACAGGATTCTTAATACATCCCTAAAAAAAAAAAAAAAAACAACAACAACAAAAATATGAATTAAACATATTTTATAGTGATTGTCTGATTAACTTCAAGTGTCTTTTAAGACCCTTACTAATGCTGAACTTTAATTTCTGAAAAATTCCAAAATGTGACTTTAGAAATTGGTTGCGCCTCCAGCGATGAGTGTTCTACTCAACAGGCCTGCATCAATTCGCTATGTGTCGATCCGTGTGCCTATGAGAATCCTTGTCATCGCAGTGAGGATTGCCGTGTTATAGCTCATTCACCAGTTTGTAAGACAGGTGGGATCCCACACATATATATCCAGAAATAAATATAGATGTATTACTATTATATTTCAGTGTGCGAATGTCAGCACCGAACGGACTGCCAAAAGGGTTTAGAATGTGACGGTTGCAACTGTCGCGATGGTAGGTTATATAAATAGTTGCATCAATGAAATTTTACTATTTAACCAAATTGTTACAGCAACAGGACGCACACCTGGCTGTGAACACTGTCCGCCAGGTGCCAGTTGCGATCCGACAACTGGAGCTTGTATTAAAGGTAAGTGCACTCATTTTTAAACTACATAAAAATTACAATGGTGCTGCAATAATCAACTTAATTTTAAAACTAACAAAACTGTATAAAAAATCTGTATATATGTGTATAATAAAAATAACCACCCGTTACCCATGTAAATATATCGTCTCGTTCCTAGCTAATGTAACAATAACAACTAGTACTACCAAGAAAACTACTGTGACACCAACAGCATCAACTACAACAACCACAACAACCAAACAACCAACAAGCAAGACAACTACTAGCACTGAAAAGAGCACAATCACTAGCGCCACTAACCCCACAACAACCAGCACTAGTAAACCCACCACAACCACTACTAAGTCCACCTCAACCACTTTCGAGACCACCACTGTCAAGTCGGGCCACACAAAAGGTTATCGCGACGGCGAAAATAATATAACAGATACGCCTACACCACGACCCGTAGTTACCACGACCACTTTGGCCAGCAATGACAGTGGTGCGAGGCGCACCACCACGCCCAAAATGAAAACGACACGTTTAGATACTTCCAATGAGTTACCCGAAACCACAACGATGACCAGCTCGTCGGCTTGGCCCACTGAATTATCAACTAGGCCTGGGACCACAACAGATATGGTGGATTTAATAACGTCGACACTTGCACCACCGATCAACACCATTACAACAGATATCACAATTATTAACCCCTGTACTATAGATACTAACTGTGCTCCTAACGAGCACTGCATAAAGGGGCGTTGCCAAAAAAAAGGTATAAAATTGCGAAACTTGAGCTAAACTATATTGCCGAAAAAAGTCCGAAAGAGAATGTCTCTAATGCTAATTTTGGTTCAATTATATGTATATTGTAAATATAAAAAATTATAATTTTCCGACGAATTTGGCATTTTTAAGTGTCAAAGTAACAAGTTCAATGCCATTATCCACTAGTTTCGGAATACCGAGAAGACTGACCCCTACTTTAACAATATTTTTGAGACAATTTCAAAATTCTTAAGTTAGGATTTGTATCGACAAGTATAAATTATTTGATTACGGTCAATAATTGGTACAGTCTGTACAGTTCTTGTATAAAGTCATAACGTCTGTATAAAGTCCTTGTATATATCACAAGCCTACGCCTAACATAATACAAATTTACATTCTTAATTAATCGACATTATTAATTTTGCTAACAAACTGAATAATTTCTAACAAGTAGAACCTCCGGGCACACCCAAAACACCAGAACCATGCCAATCGAATAACGATTGTATAGAGAGCGAAGCGTGTTATATGGGTCTTTGTCACGATCCGTGTGAGTTTGCTAAAATCTGTGCGCCCAGTGCTAAATGTACAGCCAAGAGTCATAGGCCTATCTGCAGTTGTCCTCAAGGACACGAAGGCAATCCAATGGTCAAATGTGTGCCCACAGATAAATCAAGTAAGCGCCTTAACTTAACGAATCTAATCAACAAAGTTCATACATATCTAATTTAAATAAAACTAAAAAAAAATAAAGGGTTAAAACTAAAAAGAGAGAGATCTAAATCAAAAAATACATTTTTCTTCGCAGTGGAATGCTCGGATAACTCAGACTGCGGGATCACAGAAGCTTGTATCAATGATCGTTGCTTGCATCCTTGCGATGTACATGATCCTTGCACCCAGAATGCTGTGTGTATTAATTCAAATCACGTTGCGGATTGTAGCTGTGCAGACGGTTATCAGGGTAATGGATTTGTGGGCTGTCAGCCAGGTGAGTAGATGTATTCGATATGTTTGCACATTGTTGCACTTTTGTTATGTCCTTGAGTAATCCTCGTGCTAATTTTTCACAACAAATATGCCCAACAACTTTTTCTTTCTCCTTCTATTTCTTTACACTGTACAAATTCTTCGTACACCCACATGTATAAACTTGTACTGACCCGACCAACCCGTACAATGACAATATCCACACGATTGTAATATAAACACGTCAAATCGCACCCAAACCGCAACCCCCACATATATCTAGCACGCACCCATGTCTGCCAGTACAACGAGGATTGTCCATCGAATAAGCTCTGCGACCGTCTCAATCGCCGCTGTATCAATCCTTGCCAAGAGGATTCCTGCGGTGAAAATGCAGAATGTATACCAGTGAATCATGGCATCGACTGTCACTGCCTGCCTGGTTATCTTGGCAACGCTTATGTTCAATGCCAACAATCTCTAGGCTGTCGCTCCGATAATGAGTGCGATGTCAGCCAGGCCTGCATTAATGGTAAGTGCAGCACACCGTGTCAGTGTGGCGCCTTTGCACTCTGTGATGTGGTTAATCACAGAGGAGTTTGCAAGTGTCCGCCGGGTTACAACGGCAATCCGGAGGTTAGTTGTAATCCACCGCAGAATCCATGTGATCCCAATCCTTGCGGACATAACGCAATGTGTGAACTGGATAATGGCAATCCGATATGCTTCTGCCCACAGAATCTTACAGGCAATCCTTTTAAAAATTGCAGTAAGTATTATTTGTATTTTTGAATTGAAAAATCTAGCTCAACCGTGCAAACTTTTTTAGTACCCGAGGGCGACAAGTGCGCTCAGAATCAGTGTGGACCAAACTCTGGCTGTCGTCGTGTTGATGGTGTTCCCATTTGTTTCTGCTTGCCAGAATACGAAGGTCAACCACCACTCATTCCCTGTGAACTGCCTTCAAATCCCTGTGACCCTTCGCCATGTGGTCCCAACACTCAATGCTCAGTGTTAAGCAATGGCTTCTCTAAATGTACTTGCTTACCAGGCTATGTGGAGAGTCCGAACACCATACGTGGTTGTGTAGAGCCCATAAATCCTTGCGAGCCGAATCCATGTGGCACCGGGGCAATCTGCGATTCCTCACGCCAACCTGTGTGCTACTGTCCGGACAATAAGATTGGAAATCCTTACAGAATATGCGAGAAACCAGCAGTTACTGTGGAGCTCTGCCAGCCCGGACCCTGTGGCCGTAATGCCGACTGTTATGTGGCCGGTAACCGTGAGGAATGCTACTGCCGTTCCGGTTATGTGGGCGATGCATACCAGGGCTGCCGCGAACCAAGTCGCACGGTATGCGATCCCAATCCCTGTGGACCGAATGCAAATTGTGTTGTTGCCGGCGATGGTCAGACTGCCTGTGTTTGTCCTGAAGGATTATCAGGAGATCCAACTTTATTGATTGGCTGCCATGGCTATGAATGCCAAGTGGATGCAGATTGTCCAGCTAATAAGGCTTGCATGGGCTTCCGTTGTTACGATCCCTGTCCTGGAGCCTGCGGGTATGGAGCCAACTGTCGTGTAGACCAACATCATCCCGTATGCAGCTGTAATGCAGGACTAACTGGCAACCCGGGTATCCGTTGTTATGGTCTTGATCAGCCTAAAGCTAATCCATGTGTGCCAAGTCCTTGCGGTCTCAACAGCGAATGCAAATTGATGAATAATCGAGCTGTCTGCTCCTGTCTTCCTGGTTATCTGGGTGATCCTCAAACTGGCTGTCAAGCTGAGTGTGATATTAACTCGGATTGTGGAGAGCCTCTGTCCTGCATTAACCACAAGTGCATTGATCCATGCGCTGGCACCATCTGTGGCATCAACGCCATCTGTAATGTGCGTCAGCATACACCTGTCTGTCACTGCCTTGAGGGCTTTGCTGGGGATGCCTTCCTGCAATGCGTACCTATTGGCATCTTGAAGAACATCTCACGTGACCCTTGTGTGCCATCTCCTTGCGGGCCTAATGATGTTTGTTCAGTGTTTGGTGATGGTGTAGCATTGTGCGATCCTTGCTTTGGACCGAATGCTCAGCAGAATCCTCGCTGTCGTCCGGAATGTGTGGCGAACTCTGATTGTCCCTTTGATCGAGCTTGCTTGGGACAACGTTGTCTGGATCCCTGCCCTGGATCTTGTGGCCGCAATGCTGTCTGTCAGGTATACGAGCATAATCCAGTCTGTGCCTGTCCAACAGGACTTTATGGCAACCCATATGAACAATGTTCACCGCCATCACCTATTGTACCTACGCCATCGGCCAGTTGTGCCAAGCTGCAGTGTGGACCTAATGCCGACTGCAAGCGGCAGAGTGGCGGTTTGGCGTGTATTTGTCGCAAGGATTACTTCGGCAATCCCTATTTGGGTTGTCGTCCTGAGTGCGTACTCAACAGCGACTGCTCTGCGGACAAATCATGCGTGAACTCCAAATGCGTTGATGCCTGTGTGGGAGTCTGTGGCATCAATGCCGTCTGCCGTGTGGTCAATCATGCGCCAGTTTGTGTTTGTGCCGAAGGTTTCAGCGGTGATGCCTTCCTGGCCTGTAATCCATATTACTTGCCGCCAGTGACGCCACCACCAGATCATCGAAATCCTTGTGAACCCTCGCCTTGCGGTCCCAATTCGCGTTGTCTAGCCTCTGCCGATGGCTATGCCGCATGCTCGTGCTTGCCCAATTATAAGGGCGCACCGCCGGTCTGCCAACCAGAGTGTGTTGTTAGCTCGGAGTGCGCACCCAGCCAGGCTTGCATCAATCAACGTTGTGCTGATCCATGCCCAGGCACCTGTGGAATTGGTGCACGCTGTGAAGTGTTGAATCACAATCCCATCTGCTCCTGTGAGCCACACTTCGAAGGTGATCCGTTCGTAGCCTGCTCCCGTTTGCCTGAACTAATACCGACTGAGAAATCACCTCCTAATCCTTGTGTGCCATCACCATGTGGACCCAACTCTATATGTCAGATCAAACAAAACCGTCCAGTCTGTTCATGCGTGGCCAACTATATTGGCAGTCCACCCTACTGTCGACCCGAGTGTACGCTAAGTAGCGAGTGTCCTGCGGACAAAGCCTGTATACAGGAGAAGTGTCAGAATCCTTGTGCTAATACATGTGGGCACAATGCTCGCTGCAATGTTGTGGCACATTCAGCCCATTGCAGTTGCGATCAGGGTTACGAGGGTGATGCCTTTGTGGGCTGCTCCAAGGTTATAGAGCAAAGTAAGTTTAATAACAGTATACCTATATATAAAATATAACTGACGTTAATTTGAATTTAATTTTTGTCTTAGAACCAGAAGACCACATTAATCCATGCTATCCGAATCCCTGCGCCGAGAATGCCGTGTGTACGCCACATAATAATGCCGCGCGTTGCAGTTGCATTGAGCCTTACTTTGGAGATCCCTACAGCACTGGCTGTCGTCCGGAATGTATATACAACTCCGAATGTCCATCGTCTCTAGCCTGCATTAAGCAGCACTGCCGAAATCCTTGTACTGGGGCCTGCGGACCCAATGCCGAGTGTGCAGTAGTTAACCATTTACCCACCTGTAGCTGTACGCGTGGCTTTGAGGGTGATCCTTTTGTGGGTTGCAAACGTACACCTATTGGACCCATATCAGTGTGTGAGCCGAATCCCTGTGGGCCCAACAGTATATGCCGTACTGTCGAGGGACATCCGACGTGTAGCTGCCAAGTTGGTTATTTTGGAGCTCCGCCCACCTGTCGCCCAGAATGTGTGGTCAGTTCGGAGTGTGCTCAGCATTTGGCCTGCATCAATCAAAAATGTGCTGATCCTTGCGCTGGCTCGTGCGGCATCAATGCGCTTTGCAAGGTGAACAACCATAATCCCATCTGTACCTGCCCCAAGGAATATGTTGGAGATCCTTTTGAACAATGTGTGCCCAAACGTATGTAGTGAATCTTATTTTTCTTAGACTCCTTGTAAATTTGTATGCTTTTTCTTAGCGCCAGAACCAAGACCAGCTGTTAATCCTTGCTTACCAAATCCTTGTGGACCCAATGCCAAGTGCCGTGATATTAGCAACCGCGCCGAGTGTTCCTGCTTGCCTGGCATGTTTGGTGCCCCACCCAGCTGTCGACCTGAGTGCGTCATTAATCAGGATTGTCCTTCGAATCGGGCCTGTATACGTCAGCGTTGCGAGGATCCTTGTGTTGGTACCTGTGGCTTCAATGCCCTATGTACCACTCAGCATCATCAGCCCAAGTGCAGTTGCCTTGATGGCTATGAGGGTGATCCATATACTGGATGCAACATGCATCAAAGTGAGTACACTATATACGATCATTTTTCTACCTATGATGTCCTCTTGGGCGCCCTATTTCTTTTTAATGTTCGATGTTCTTTTCAGTGGATTTTTAAGGGGTTTAGCTTTAAGGGGTCTATGGTTCACATTTTACATTTCATGCATGTTCTTTCTATTGTATACATATCCATTCCCCATTATTTCATTCACAAATACTCTGTGCCCTATGAAAAACAATAGTTAAAGTAGGGAATAAGAATGTAAACATTAGAGGAAATTATTTTATACTATACATTTTTTGATAATGTATCTTTTCTGATGTAAGTTATAAAATGAAATTTTTATAAAACAAGCTGAAGTGATTTCGCTTCATATGGAAAAGATATATAGAAAAATTGTTTGGCATTTGTGATATAGTAATCAGAATTTAAATACAGGGTACAGAGTATTTACTAGTCGAAGACATTCGATTAGCTTTTTAATTGCTTGTTATATTTAGTATTATATGTTATTATTTAAGTCTATTTTGTGTATATGTATATCTGTATATCTGAATCTATTTAATTTTATATTGCATGGTATTTATCATCATATGTTCACTCTTTGCTTTGCTATTTCCATACTTACATTCCTCATGCTCAGTTGTGGTACCCGATGTGCCCGCTGATCCATGTTATCCATCACCATGTGGTGCGAATGCTATTTGCCGCGAACGAAACGGTGTCGGCTCATGCAGCTGCATACAGAACTATTTTGGAGATCCCTATATTAATTGCCGCCCCGAATGTCTACAAAATAGTGATTGTCCCGGCAGTAAAGCCTGTATAAACATGAAATGTCGCGATCCCTGTTCAAATGCTTGCGGCTTCAATGCTATTTGCCGAGTGGCACATCATCAACCGATTTGTAGCTGTGAGCCTGGATTCACCGGCAATCCAATGCGTGCCTGTGTAGAAAAACCCTCAAGTATGATGTAACAATGCCAAATGCCAAGAACTATCTTCTAATAGTGTATGTCCCTTTGCTTTCTTAGATATGTATCTGCCACTACCCAAAGATCCATGTAGACCCTCACCTTGTGGCCTTTTTAGCACATGTCACGTTGTAGGCGAGCGCCCCGTTTGCGCCTGTTTGCCTGATTATATGGGCAGCCCTCCCAATTGCAAGCCCGAATGTGTGATAAGTTCTGAGTGCGCCTCGGATAGAGCCTGCATCAATCAAAGATGTCGTGATCCTTGTCCCGGTACTTGTGGCTATAATGCGCGTTGTCGCACCACCAATCACTCTCCTATTTGTAGCTGCTACGATGGCTACACGGGTGATCCGTTCCATCAGTGTGTGCCCGAAAGAAGTATGTCCAGTTCTTTATGGCAAGGCAAATATCAATTAAAAAATTTATTTGCTTGTAGAGCCTTTACCCTTACCTGATCCCATACAACCGGTTAATCCATGCGTGCCCTCACCCTGTGGCCCCAACTCCCAGTGCCAAGCCTCAAGTAGCGGTGCTATTTGTGCTTGCATCAATAACTACATAGGACGTCCTCCTGCCTGTCGACCAGAATGCAGCATAAACTCTGAATGTCAAGCACGTATGGCCTGTATGAATTCTCGTTGCTCTGATCCTTGCATTGGCTCCTGCGGCAATAACGCTTTATGTCATGTCAGCTTCCATGCTCCAGTCTGCATGTGTCAGCCTGGCTTTACAGGAGATCCGTTTTCTGGCTGTTACAAAATCATTGAGAGTAGGTTCCCTTTCTAAAAATAAACTGTATCTCCGACTCAAGGTTCTTGTTTTCCCTTTAACTCCCAGCACCCATTGACACCACACAACCCTGTCACCCGAGTCCTTGTGGTCTAAATGCAATCTGCGAGGAGCGTAATCGCGCCGCTGCCTGCAAATGTGTTGCCGAATACTATGGGGATCCTTATGTGGAATGTCGACCAGAATGTGTGATCAACTCTGACTGCCCCAAATCGCGTGCTTGTGTTAATCAAAAATGCGTTGATCCCTGTCCTGGCATGTGTGGTCACAGCGCACTATGTGCGGTGTTTAATCACGCCCCTAACTGTGAATGCCTGCCCGGTTATACTGGAAACCCCATCGTTGGCTGTCAATTTATATTAGAGACGCCGCGTTGTAAGCTCCCAATTCTCCGTACCCAGTAGTACCTTCATTAATAGCTCCCCACACACTTTTATGTTTAGATCCCGATCCTGTAACGCCTGTAAATCCATGTCAGCCCTCGCCATGTGGCCTATACAGTAATTGTCGTGCCCAGAATGGTCATGCAGTTTGCTCCTGTGTTCCCAACTATGTGGGTGCACCACCGAATTGCCGCCCAGAATGTATGAGCAGCTCAGAGTGCCCACAGGATAAGTCGTGCATCAATGAACGCTGCAAAGATCCTTGCCCTGGCACTTGTGGCCATAATGCCCTCTGTCGCGTGGTTAATCACAACCCTATTTGCTCCTGCAGCCCTGGTTACAGTGGTGATCCCTTCATAAGATGTCTACCCCAAGAGAGTAAGAATCCGAATAACCCCAAAAAAAAAAACCAATTGCATACATTCACCGCAGGACAAAGGCAAGCCATCTGCTTTGACTTTCTCCTTTATAGATATGTAAAAATTATCAAAGTATTTCGATCCGACTTCAATTATAAGCTCATAATCAAATTTATAAAATAGTCAATGAGTTCCTTTGACAATTTTTGCAGCTCTAGCTCATTTCATACCATGCAAACATTTATCCATTATTATCCATACTATATTTTCTTTTTATTTACCTCTCTTTTATATGTACTATTTATTATATGGCTTTTATGTATGGTGCATGCTGTTATGTATATCATTATGGTTGGTGTTTTGGTAAACTGTTAGAACGACCCATCGTAAGCGACCGGGTAGATCCATGTGTACCTTCACCATGTGGACCGAACTCGCAGTGTCGGGTGTCGGCGGCTAATGAGCAACCCGTATGCTCATGCTTGCAACATTATGTGGGTAGGGCACCAAATTGTCGACCGGAATGCACCTCCAACTCGGAGTGTGCCGGCAATATGGCATGCATTAATTTGCGGTGTCAGGATCCCTGTGTGGGCACCTGCGGCATACAGACCACATGCCTTGTAAATAATCATAGACCTATTTGCCGCTGCCTCGATGGTTATGCCGGCGATCCATTCTCAGAATGTAGTCCACAAAGTAAGCTGGTGCTACAGTTAAGCCCCAATCAAACTTAATATTATAACGCTCCCATATCATCTTACACGTTCCCCTTAGTTATTGTACCACCTCCAATCGCGGAACCCTGTAATCCAAGCCCCTGTGGCGCAAATGCCGTCTGTAAGGAACGTAATGGTGTTGGCTCCTGCACCTGCCTGCCTGAATATAGTGGTGATCCGTACACGGAATGTCGTCCTGAATGTGTGCTCAATAGTGACTGCTCCAAGAACCGCGCCTGCCTTAATAACAAATGCCGTGATCCTTGTCCGGGTGTCTGTGGAGTATCCGCCGAGTGTCATGTGATCAATCATGCACCTAGCTGTAGTTGTCCCTCCGGCTTTACGGGAAATCCCTCACAATTCTGCCGCGAAGTTCCAAAACGTAATTAAAAATAATAGTTAGATTATGTGTTCTATAAATTTTAGTAACGTTTTCCACTTAAAAATAATATTTAGTGGCACCACCTGTACTACCATGTCAGCCATCGCCTTGTGGTCCATATAGCCAGTGCCGCGAGTTAAATGGCCATGCGGTCTGCTCGTGTATTATCAATTACATTGGCGCACCACCAGCTTGCCGTCCTGAATGCTCGGTTAGCTCCGAATGCGCTCAGGACAAGGCATGTGTAAATCTACGTTGCATAGACCCATGTCCAGGCACTTGTGGAAACGAGGCTGTATGTAAGGTCACAAATCACAATCCCATATGCTCCTGCCCGCCAGGATACAGTGGTGATCCATTTGTGAGATGTACACGCTGGCAAGATGAGCCCGAAAATCCAAAATCCATTGAAAATCCTTGTGTACCAAGTCCTTGTGGCCCGAATTCTCAATGCCGGGTCATTGGCGAGACGGGTGTTTGCTCCTGTTTACCCAATTACATTGGACGAGCACCCAACTGTCGTCCCGAGTGCACACAGAACTCAGAGTGTCCAGCTAATCTGGCCTGCATCAATGAACGTTGCAAAGATCCCTGTCCGGGCTCTTGCGGCTTTAATGCATACTGTAACGTGGTAAACCACTCACCAGTGTGCAACTGCGAGACTGGATACTCTGGCGATCCGTTTGCTGGTTGTAATCCACAACGTAAGACCTAATAATATTGAGTTAAACCTTCAGATTAGACTTAATGTCATGTTATACTCTTAGCCATTGCTATACCCGATGAACGTTTGACTCCCTGTGTGCCCACACCCTGTGGCCCCAATGCTGAGTGCCGTGAACGCAATGGTGCCGGCTCCTGCACTTGTCTGCCGGAATATTTCGGTGATCCATACAGCGGATGTCGACCCGAATGTGTGGTTAATAGTGATTGTCCACGCGATAAGTCTTGCATCAATCAAAAATGCGCGGATCCATGTCCGGGTGTTTGCGGTTTGAATGCAGAATGTCGTGTGTCTAATCATTTGCCCAACTGCCTCTGTGTAGCGGGTTATACTGGCAATCCATCAAGTTCCTGTCGAGAAATACCACAGTTACCAGAACCACGTAGGTTTTATCGAGTTACTACAAAGCAGCAAAAAACTGATAGCCTTTACTTCTACTACAGCTGTACGGGATGAACATCCTTGCCAACCCTCACCTTGCGGTCCGTATAGTCAATGCCGTGAGATTAATAGTCATGCAGTCTGTTCCTGTCAACCTGGTTTCATTGGCTCTTCGCCCAACTGTAGACCCGAGTGCATTGTAAGCTCTGATTGTGCTCAAGATTTAAATTGTCAGAACCAGAAGTGCGTTGACCCTTGTCCAGGCACGTGCGGTATTGAAGCACGTTGTCAGGTTATTAATCACTATCCTGCATGCTCCTGTGCTCCCGGCTACACTGGAGATCCCTTCAACCGTTGCACAAAAATTATATGTAAGCATGAGTAGAAGACAAAGAGAAATTATAGAGTGTAGTCAAAGCCAGTTCGAATGGTTTTAATTCGAGCGGTTTCTAACTTGAGGTCTCTTTCTTAAGGGATTTCAAGTTAGGTGGTTGATAAAGTTAAGTCCGGATTTTCATATACTCTTTGAAGACCTTTCAAACTGGTTTCTACACTCTCCTTCCTGCATGTACTTTATATTTTTCACCTTAATGTTATTCTTCTTTTCTACTTTTATGTTTTTTCGTTAATTTATGTTCACTCTACCAATCTGTCTATACTATCCGATTGTACTATGTATATGTATTGTATAAATGTGTTTGTATATGCCTACCTACCTACATACCTACCTACTACCTATTTATGGCGTTGGCTTGACCTGATACTTTGGGGCTATGTAGTGGATGAGGGACCCAAAGAAACGGGTAATCCCTGTGTACCCTCACCATGCGGAGCCAACTCTAAATGCGTCGATGTACGCGGTTCACCTGCATGTTCCTGCCTGCCAGACTATCTCGGCCGGCCACCCAATTGCCGTCCCGAATGCATGACTAGTCCTGACTGCCCGGCCAATTTGGCATGTGCTAACCAGCGCTGCACCAATCCCTGTATAGGTGCTTGTGGCATACACTCCCAGTGTACGGTTGTCAAGCATAATCCGAATTGTCAGTGCGAGCCTGGTTATACAGGAGACCCATTCTCTGGTTGTGCCATTATACAAAGAAGTATGGTTCAACCGGAATCTAAAAATTTTACGCAAACTAATTATTATTTTCTTTCTTACTTCGTTACTAGTTACTCCTACAGAAGCACCGCGTAATCCTTGCAACCCCAGCCCTTGCGGTGCCAATGCCATTTGTCGTGAACGCAATGGTGCCGGCTCGTGCGCCTGTCAACCCGAATACTTCGGTGATCCATATAGCGGCTGTCGTCCGGAATGCGTGCAGAATTCTGACTGTGATCGTTCTCGGGCTTGTATCAACAATAAATGTCAAGATCCTTGCCCCGGCGCCTGTGGCATCAATGCCGAATGTCGTGTGTTAAATCATGCACCCAACTGTATGTGCTTCGAAGGCTACTCGGGCGATCCACATCGCTCGTGTGCATTGATTGAAGTGGTAACACGTCGTCCAGAGAATCCCTGCCAGCCATCACCCTGTGGACCGAACAGTCAGTGTCATAATCAAAACAGTCATGCTGTCTGCTCCTGCTTGGATGGATACATTGGTGCACCGCCCAGCTGCAAGCCCGAGTGCGTGGTCAGCTCAGAGTGTGCGCAGAATCGTGCTTGCATCAATCAGAAATGCGCTGATCCCTGCCGTGGTGCTTGCGGCGATAATGCCAAATGTCAAGTGGTCAATCACAACCCCATTTGCAGCTGTGTTCCAGGTATGACGGGAGATCCAATATCTGGATGTGTGCCCGATGTAGGACGCACAACCGAAAACCCATGTGTGCCATCACCTTGTGGTCCGAACTCCATTTGTCGAGAAATCGGCCAACAAGCTGCCTGCTCCTGTCAAAGCAACTACATTGGACGTCCGCCCAGTTGTCGACCAGAGTGCACCAACAATGACGAATGCCAGAATCATTTGTCATGCCAGAACGAACGCTGTGTGGATCCCTGCCCAGGCTCCTGTGGCAGCAATGCTATCTGTCAGGTAGTACAACACAATGCCGTTTGCTCCTGTGCTGATGGCTACGAGGGTGATCCGCTCTTTGGCTGCCAACTTATTGCTCCTGTACTACCTACTCAACCGCCAACATCTCCCTGTGAGCCCTCGCCATGCGGACCACACGCCGAGTGCCGTGAGCGCAATGGCGCTGGTGCCTGTTATTGCCATGAAGGCTATGAGGGTAACCCCTACGATGATCAGCGCGGTTGTCGCCGTGAGTGTGAGATTAATGATGAATGTAGTCCTGCCCAGGCTTGTGTACGCTTTAAGTGTGTCGACCCATGCGCTAACATGTGTGGCGAGTTTGCCATGTGTACCGTAGATAACCATGTACCTACTTGTAACTGCCCCGCGGGCTACAGTGGAGATCCGTTCTTTAGCTGCCGCCCAGTCCCTGTAACACCACCACCACCAATTAATCCTTGTGTGCCATCTCCCTGCGGTCCGAACAGTAATTGTCGTAGCATCAACAACCAGGCCGTCTGTTCTTGCCAGTCTGGTTTTGTGAATCAACCACCCAATTGTCGACCGGAGTGTGTCGTCAGTGCTGAGTGTGCACCAGAGCGTGCTTGTGTAAATAATAAGTGCGTGGATCCATGCCTGCACACGTGTGGTATACGCGCCATTTGCACCACCAAAAATCACAGCCCAATCTGCACGTGTCCGCGCGGCATGACCGGCGATCCATTCGTGCAGTGCACTAAAATACGTGAGTAACCCAGACTTTTAAATAATTTCTATATTAAAAAACCTTATAAAATAATTTTATTTCCTTAGCAATTACACACGATGTGACAACACCTGAGCCACCGGTTCCGTCTTGTGTGCCTTCGCCGTGTGGGCCCAATGCTAAGTGCCAAATTGTGGGCGGTAGTCCAGCCTGTTCGTGTTTGCCTGACTTCATTGGAGCTCCACCGCGTTGCCGTCCACAGTGTGTCTTGAACTCGGAGTGCGGACCAACTGAGGCATGTATCAACCAGAAGTGCCGCGATCCCTGCCCCGGCTCCTGCGGCTTTGAAGCCAAGTGTCATGTGCTTAACCATCTGCCCATATGCAACTGCATTGAAGGCTTCACTGGAGATCCATTTGTACGGTGTAGTAAATTGCCAGAAGTGAAGGTCGTTCCCGATCGACCAAATGATCCGTGCAATCCTGATCCATGTGGACCGAATGCTGACTGCTTTAGCGGCGAGTGTCGCTGCCAGAGTAATTATCAAGGTAATCCTTATGAGGGTTGTCGCCCTGAGTGTACACTATCCGCCGACTGTGCAAGAGATAAAGCCTGCATGCGTAATAGATGTGTGGATCCCTGCCCAGGCACTTGTGGCAACAATGCTCTTTGTGAGGTACTTAACCACATTCCAGTCTGCTCATGCCAACAAGGATACGAGGGTGATCCGTTCACGAACTGCCGTATTAAGCCCGTTGAACCCATACCCGAAGTTAAGGCATGTGTGCCCTCACCTTGCGGCGCAAATAGCCAATGTCGTGATGTCAATAACCATGCGGTTTGCTCCTGCCTGGAAGGATATATCGGCGCCCCACCGCAGTGCCGTCCTGAATGCGTAGTTTCTAGTGAATGCTCTGCGCTGCAGGCTTGTGTTAATAAGAAATGTGTAGATCCTTGCGCCGGTGCTTGTGGCATCGAAGCGCGCTGTGAGGTCATCAATCACAGCCCCATTTGCGGCTGTCCACCCGGCACTACCGGCGATCCCTTCAAGAGCTGCTCAGAAATACCCATGGAAAAGAATATACAAGATTACAAACCACCCAGCGATCCATGTGTGCCAACACCTTGTGGTCCGAACTCTATTTGCAAGGCAGATGACAAGGGTCCCGTATGCCAGTGTCTGCCTGAATTCTTTGGAGCGCCGCCAAATTGCCGTGTAGAGTGCATTATCAATCCGGATTGTCCATCGACACAGGCGTGCATAAACAACAAGTGCCGTGATCCGTGTCCTGGCTCCTGTGGCACCAACTCTGAGTGCCGTGTCATTGCACATTCCGTTTCTTGCTCCTGCCCGCCCGGCTATGCTGGTAACGCTTTCGTCCAGTGCATACAACAGCGTGCGGAACAGCCTAAACCGTGCGAACCATCACCGTGTGGAGCTAATGCTGAGTGCATTGAACGCAATGGCGCCGCTGCCTGCAAGTGCATTGATGAATATCAGGGCAATCCATACGAGGGCTGTCGCCCAGAGTGCGTGCTTAGCTCAGACTGTCCAACAGATAAAGCCTGCATACGGAACAAGTGTCAGGATCCCTGTCCTGGCATTTGCGGTTCTAATGCGCAGTGCTATGCCATCAACCACGTACCGAACTGCGTCTGCAATGATGGATACACCGGAGATCCCTTCTCCAACTGTCGCCGTTACGAGCCCACCACACCAGGGCCTGTGGCGGATCCTTGCAACCCATCACCATGTGGAGCGAATAGCAAATGCCGTGTGTCTAATGGCCTGGCAGTCTGCTCTTGCTTGGACACATTCATCGGAGCACCTCCTAACTGTAAGCCAGAGTGTACTGTAAATGCGGAATGTCCGCAGAACAAGGCGTGCCATAAGTTCCGATGCGCAAATCCTTGTGCCGGCATTTGTGGCATCAATGCCAAGTGCGAGGTGATCAACCACAATCCGATCTGTAGCTGTCCTTTAGATATGACGGGTGATCCGTTCTCTCGCTGTTATCCTGCTCCTGAAGTGGCTCAACCCAAGGACACAGTCAAACCTGTAAATCCCTGTCAGCCCTCACCATGCGGCCTCTACTCTGAATGCCGTGTGCGTGGTGAACAAGCTTCCTGCTCATGTCTGCCCAACTATATTGGAGCGCCGCCCAACTGTCGTCCAGAGTGTATTGTAAACACCGACTGTGCTTCGAACCGCGCCTGCATTGCAGAAAAATGTCGGGATCCTTGTGATGGGTCATGTGGCATTAACTCCGAATGTCGCATACAAAACCACTTGGCTATCTGTACCTGCCGTGACGGCTACACCGGAGATCCGTTTGTACAATGCTCAGAAATTGTTGTCGAACGTACACCACAACCACCAGTAACCACTGTCGATCCATGTGATTTGCAGCCTTGCGGATCCAATGCCGAGTGTCATAATGGTGTCTGCAGCTGCCTACCAGAATACCAGGGTGATCCATACACTGGTTGTCGTCCCGAGTGTACGCTCAGTACCGATTGCTCCCCGAATAAGGCATGTCTGAACAGAAAGTGTGTCGATCCTTGCCCCGGTACATGTGGCCAAAACTCGCAGTGCGATGTTTCCAACCATATACCCATATGCAGCTGTTTACAGGGTTACACCGGAGATCCGTTTGTACATTGTCGTCAAGAAATACACGTGCCGAAGGATCCCTGCCAGCCAAATCCTTGTGGACCTAACAGCATGTGCCATGTATCAGCCCAGGGAGCAGTTTGTGCCTGCCAACCCAACATGTTGGGCTCTCCACCCGCGTGTAAACCAGAGTGTATTGTAAGCTCAGAGTGTTCACTGCAAACGGCCTGCATACAGAAAAAGTGTGTGGATCCTTGCCCGGGTGCTTGTGGTCAGTTCGCGCGTTGTCAAGTGATCAACCACAATCCGTCTTGTTCATGTAATACGGGCTACACTGGAGATCCATTTACGCGGTGCTATCAGGAGGAACGCAAACCTCTTCCTGCATTGCCCGAGCACCCTTGCGTGCCTTCACCTTGCGGCCCCAACTCCGAGTGCAAGGAGCTTAATGGAAACCCAGCCTGCTCCTGTGCTGCTACATTCATTGGTACGCCACCAAACTGCCGCCCTGAATGTACCATCAATCCAGAATGTACACCTACCAAGGCGTGTATAAGGCAAAAATGCGCCGATCCTTGCGTGGGCGCATGTGGCTTCAACGCTCGTTGCAATGTGGCCAACCATCAACCCATCTGTACCTGCGATGTTGGATATACAGGAGATCCATTTACCGGCTGTCAACAGGAACAAGGTAGGCTCTCGTTTTCAATTATTACACACAAACACACACAAAGATTAGTGTTAGGTCGGGGCGTAAACTTGCTTGGTTCTGGTATTGCTTTATTTAAATATGTATTGTCATGCCCACCCGCCCACTTTGCCCACTTAAACAAATGCCTAATAGATGGAGCTTTAAGTTTAATTTGAGTACACGAATGTTTACGCCTTGATAGGGACCTGTTATAAAAGTGAAACTGAAACGCGTACATCCTATATGACTTAATTTAAAAAAAATAAGTGACCGTATATATAAAATAAGATATTAAAAAATTCCTATAATATAATGAATTATAAATGATCTCCAATTGTGATATTTTTTTAACGTTTACAATACTCAGTTTCACTTTAAACTAAAAGCGTATTAGAATGAAATTATCTTATTTTGTGTTGTTGTTTTTCTCATTATGCAATTGCAGTTGTGACAATTGCAAATATTTACCCTATAAATATGCAATTGTGGGGAATCAATCACATTCACTAAACCCACTCTACACCGTTCAAATTTAAACACACGCTCACAACCCATTCTACTACGCTTTAGCTAGTTATTTACACACAACACATTTTATGATACCTTAAAAATTATGATAATTTGCACGCACAGACACAATGCATTGCAACCGATATGTGTTTTCATTTTAAATACGAGCACTGGCAGCAAAATGCAAATTTCAGTTCATGACATTCTGTACGAGTTGTCTGAATATTGTGTCGCTGGAAGTGTTTGTGTGCGGCAAAAATCAAAGTTTTTAATTAGCTTATAATTAGTATACATATTTAAAATTTATTATTTATGCTTTTGCCTTTTAATGCCTCAACATACAATATGCAAACTTGACACGCCTTTATTGCCTCACCCAAATAAAATGCCTTCAAATGACCTAACCCCATGACTTTGTTGTACGCTTTTGGGAAGTAATATTTTTGCCCCGAAAAACTTTTGTTGTGGACCTGTCAACTGCCCTTACATATAAGTAAACCGACTTTGGTCCCGAATTGATCTCTTCATAACTATGAAATTGATAAACCCTAACCTGACCCTGTCCAAAATTGAGTACTGCCTTGTTGTTGACCCAGCCAAATTTTTGCCTTAACGTTGCGCCCAAATTGTTTATCAACACTAGTGTTATTATTTTAGTCGCCATGCTTTTTAATTTATTTTAAAAAAAATTAGTTTAAATAACTAGATTAAAATCTGTAGCAACAACAATTAAAATTATAATTAATCTTAACCAAAATGCAATAAATATGTTCTCATATTGTACCACGTACCATTTGTTTTAATTACGTCACGTAACGCGCTTATACGTTATGCAACACTGCACAACAATTTAATTTCAAAATAAAACACTTGACAACACTACGCACTGCCAAAGTCAAACACCGCCAACATCCGCACTGCGTTTAACAACACTAGTGAGCAATACAAAAATTAAAATTAATTATTGGAAAATTTAACAACACTGCCAAAAGCAAAATTGGATTAATCAACCGTAAAAATATAATATAATAAACCAACATAAAACTCAGGTGTGTTCGTACTAAACCCTCGACACTAAAGAACAGTTATTAAAACTATGTCTCTCTCTCTGTCTTTCCCAACCCCTTTGATTATTAAATATACTTTACGAGCATAGAAAGGATCGTAAATGAACAGATAACACCCTGTGAACCAAATCCTTGTGGATCGAATGCTGTTTGCCGTGAACGTAATGGCATCGGCTCCTGTCAATGCCTGCCCGACTATTTCGGAGATCCATATCAGTCCTGTCGGCCCGAATGTGTACGAAATTCCGATTGTCCAACGAATAAGGCGTGCCAACAGCAGAAGTGCCGCGATCCCTGTCCCGGCACCTGTGGCACAAACGCCGACTGCCGTGTGACCAACCATCTGCCCACTTGCATCTGTCGCAGCGGCTATACAGGCGATCCGTATCGCAATTGTCACGTGGAACCTGTGCTACGTAAGAGCCAGACTGTTATATATGTACAAACTGTGCGACCGACAATAACATACCCTTTACAGCAATACGTCTGCCAGAACCTGCACAACCTTGTCGTCCTTCACCATGTGGACCCAATTCACAATGTCGCGAACTGAATGACCAACCGGTTTGTTCATGTCTTGAAGATTACATAGGTCTGCCCCCCAATTGTCGTCCCGAGTGTGTGCTGAGCACAGAGTGTCCCACTGATCAAGCTTGCATAAACCAGCGCTGTCAGGATCCTTGTCCTGGTACCTGTGGTACCAATGCCGAATGCCGCGTGCGCAATCATAGTCCACTCTGTCAGTGTCGTCGTGGCTTCACCGGTGATGCCTTCACTCGTTGCTACGTTCTGCCCCGTAAGAGAAACTCCTGTCGCGCGTTCTTCTCTCATGTTACAAATCAATCTATATTTTTCCCTATTCAGCACCCGCTCCAGCTATTGAACGCGTCGAGCGTGACCCCTGCGTACCTTCGCCTTGTGGCTTAAATAGCCAGTGCCGTAATACGCATGGTGTGCCATCTTGCAGTTGTTTAACTGAGTACATAGGCGTACCACCAAACTGTCGTCCAGAGTGTACCATCAGTGCAGAATGCGCGTCTAATAAGGCCTGCATACGCGAAAAATGTATAGATCCTTGTCCAGGCTCCTGCGGTTTTGCAGCCGAATGTATTGTTATCAATCATACACCCACTTGTACCTGTCCAACCGGCTATACTGGTGATCCATTTAGCAGTTGCCGTTTGGCCCCACCCGAACCTATATTGAGTGAGTTTTCTTCTAACATACCTTAGCTAGAGTTTCAAGATAGGGAAACTTGCCGAGTGATTAACTATTGCTTTTCAGTAATATTATTCACTTCACCCAAAGACATTTTGCAACATTAGTTATTCTAGTTCCTGTCACATGTTTGTTTACTACATTATCCTTTATAGACGAATACGTAGATCGTTGTCAACCGTCACCATGTGGGCCCAATGCCCAGTGTAATGATGGCATCTGCAGCTGTCTACCCGAATTCCATGGAGATGCCTATTCCGGCTGTCGCCCGGAATGTGTTCTTAACTCAGACTGTGCACGTGACAAAGCTTGTCAGCGCAGCAAGTGTATCAATCCTTGCCCAGGTACATGCGGCGAGAATGCCATCTGTGATGTTATCAATCATGTGCCTATGTGTAGATGCCCCGATGGTACCGCTGGTAGTGCTTTCATACGTTGCTCCCCTATAAAGAGTACGTGTAAAACAAAACTATTCGCTGATATCTCCTTGCTTAATATAACTTTCTCTATAGAATTTATTGCCACAAATCCTTGTCAGCCATCACCTTGCGGTCCTAACTCTCAGTGTCGCGAAGTTAATCAGCAGGCTGTCTGCTCCTGCCTGCCCAGCTATATCGGCTCACCGCCTACATGTCGACCCGAGTGTACCTCCAATGCGGAGTGTGCGCCCACGCAAGCTTGCCTCAATCAGCGCTGCGGCGATCCATGTCCCGGCACTTGCGGCGTTGGTGCCAATTGTGCTGTGGTCAATCATAGTCCATTCTGCACGTGTCCTAATCGGTTTACTGGTAACCCCTTCATACGTTGCCAACAAATAGGTAAGGAAGTAGTCCTTATTCAAAAATAGACTTCTACAAAAATATATTTAACCTCCCTAGTCGAACCTCAACGTGATATACAACCCAAGGATCCGTGTCTCCCATCCCCCTGCGGCCCATATTCACAGTGTCGAGCTATAGGCGAGGCACCTGCTTGCTCATGTTTAGAAACCTACGTAGGACGTCCACCCAACTGTAGACCTGAGTGTGTGACCAGTTCCGACTGCGCCAGTCAGCTGGCATGCATAAATCAGAAGTGCGCGGATCCCTGCCCAGGACGTTGTGGCTTGAATGCTGAATGCCGTGTAGTCAGTCATGCAGTGCAATGTATCTGCCAACAAGGCTTCACTGGAGATCCTTTCGTGCAATGTAACCCCGAGATAGTGCGGGATATCGACGTGCGCACACCCTGTAATCCAAGTCCCTGTGGTGCAAATGCCATATGCCGTGAACGCGATGGGGCTGGTTCCTGCCAGTGCCTGCCAGAATATTTTGGTAATCCGTATGATGGCTGCCGGCCCCAGTGTGTATTGGATTCGGATTGTCCATCGAATCGAGCGTGCCAGCAACAAAAGTGTCAAGATCCTTGCCCGGGCTCCTGTGGCCAAAATACCTATTGTCAGGTGGTTAATCATGTGCCCTCATGTAATTGTTTACCTGGATATATAGGCGATCCATATCGTATTTGTACGCGTCCTACTGAACGTAAGCAACATCATGGCAACATGCGTAACGAATTTTCGGTAACATTAATTTATTCGATAGCAATACAAAAGGAGTATTCAAACCCCTGTGAACCCTCACCCTGTGGACCTAACTCACAGTGTCGCGTTGTCAATGAGCAGGCTGTCTGCTCTTGCCTTCCCCTCTTCATAGGTCAGCCGCCTGTTTGTCGTCCCGAATGTACCATCTCCTCGGAGTGCGCTGTAGATAAAGCTTGTGTGAATCAGAAGTGTGTAGATCCTTGCCTGGCCAATCCTTGTGGCAGCAATGCCGTTTGCCGTGTCCGTAATCACAGTCCTATCTGCACCTGCATTACTGGTTTCACTGGTGATGCTTTTATCAGATGTTATACGATTCCACGTAAGCAATAAATACCTCTGAATAACATTTTATTTGACATTAACACAATTCATGTAATACAGCGCCACCTATAGAGGTGCAACGAGAGACTGTACGTGATCCGTGCGTGCCCACACCCTGTGGTCCTCATTCGGAATGTAGAAATACTAATGGGGTGCCCGCCTGCTCCTGTTTACCAACGTTTATTGGTCAAGCTCCCAACTGTCGTCCTGAGTGCACCATAAACTCCGAATGTCCCAGTCACTTGGCTTGCATTAATCAGAAGTGTCGTGATCCTTGTCCAGGTGCCTGTGGTTTAAATGCTCAGTGCAGTGTCATCAATCACACGCCACTTTGTGCCTGCATAGAGGGTTACGTAGGTAATCCCTTCACGAATTGTTCACCGAAACCACCAACACGTATGTGTTTCCTAAGACCTATTTCTGAGATTCTTTTCACTTGCATACTTTGCCCAATTCCAGCTACCATACCTCCCGTAAGGGATGATCCATGTAATCCCTCGCCCTGTGGCGCCAATACCCAATGCCGGGATGGTCAGTGCACATGCATAATTGAGTACCATGGTGATCCCTACGTGGGTTGTCGTCCCGAGTGTGTGCTCAACAACGACTGCCCGCTAAATCGCGCCTGTGTGCGTAATAAGTGCATTGACCCTTGTCCTGGCACGTGTGGTGTGAATGCCATATGTGAAGTGAATAATCATGTGCCGATCTGCCGTTGTCCAGATCAAATGTCTGGTAATGCTTTCTTCGAATGTCGTCCAGTGCCTGCCCCGCCAGTACAAAATCCATGCCAGCCTTCGCCGTGCGGACCGAATAGTCAGTGCCGTGTAGTACAAGGCACTGCAGTCTGTTCTTGCCTCCAAGATTATTTTGGAAGTCCGCCACAATGTCGTCCGGAATGTGTAACGAATTCGGATTGTGCAGCCAACCAGGCTTGCAAAAATATGAAATGTAGCGATCCCTGCCCGGGTACTTGCGGCTTCAATGCTTTGTGCCATGTGGTAAACCACAGTCCCTACTGCAGCTGTCCTGCAGGCTTGTCTGGTAACGCCTTCATACGCTGTGAAAAAATCAGTAAGCAAAAAATTAGAGTGAATCCTGCGTTTAGGCTACAACCTTAACTCTTTTCAGTACGTGATGTGCAGCCTGTAAATCCTTGCCAACCCTCTCCCTGTGGTCCAAACTCAGAGTGCCGGGTTTCAGGTGATTCGCCGTCTTGCTCCTGCTTGCCAAACTTCCAGGGCGCTCCACCCAATTGCCGACCCGAGTGCTTATCCAGTTCAGAATGTGCTACTAATCTAGCGTGTGTTAATCAGAAATGTGTGGATCCTTGTCCAGGACTCTGTGGTCAAAATGCCAACTGTCGTGTCTTCAGCCATACGCCCATGTGCCTCTGTGAGGCCGGTTACACTGGCGATCCATTTACGCTTTGCAGTCTTATCAGACAAGACATTATTCAAGTTTTGCAGCCCTGTAACCCTAGCCCTTGTGGCATCAATGCCAAGTGCGAGGAACGCGGAGATGCTGGTTCCTGCCAGTGCCTGCCCGAGTACTTTGGCAACCCCTATGAGGGTTGTCGACCTGAATGCGTAGTGAACTCCGACTGTCCATCGAACAAGGCATGCCAGAATCTAAAGTGTCGCGACCCTTGCCCTGGTACCTGTGGCCGAAATGCGGAGTGCCAGGTCATCAATCATCTGCCCACCTGTAATTGCTTTAACGGCTATATCGGAGATCCATATAGCAATTGCCATGTAGCAGAGAATGCACCACGTAAGGTCGGATTTGCCTCCTGTTCAGCAGTCATTAATTTTGAAAATTTGTTATAGCGGAACCACATGTTTATGTAAATCCTTGTCAACCTTCGCCATGCGGACCAAATTCACGCTGTCGTGAAGTAAACCAGCAGGCTGTCTGCTCATGTTTGGTCGATTTTATAGGTCAACCACCTGCGTGTCGTCCCGAGTGTACCAGCAGTTCTGAGTGTGCCGCTGATAAGGCCTGCATAAACCGCAAGTGCGTTGATCCCTGTCCCAATGTATGTGGTCAACAGGCAGAGTGCCGTGTGCGTAACCATAGTCCCATCTGTATCTGCTTATCCGGTTACACTGGCGATGCCTTCACGCGCTGCTATCCCATACCACGTAAGAAAAAATGGCGAAAAGAAGAACAAATATACCTAATAAATCTAATTAACTTTAGCGCCGCCTATTATACCTGCTGAACCTCTTGATCCTTGTTTCCCCTCGCCTTGTGGACCAAATTCTCAGTGTCGCGACATACACGGCACACCTTCGTGCTCATGTTTGCCCAATTATTTGGGCTCTCCTCCAAATTGCCGTCCTGAGTGTTCAATTAATGCGGAATGTCCCAGCCACCATGCATGCATCAATCAAAAATGTCGCGATCCTTGTCCTGGCTCCTGTGGTCTCAACGCTCAATGCAATGTGATCAATCATATGCCCATCTGCAGTTGTGTAGTGGGTTACATAGGGGACCCTTTCATCATTTGTAATCCCGAACCACCGCAAAGAAGTAAGCGTTATTGTTTTGTTTTTAAGCAGGGAAAAACCTGATTATATTTTTTATTAGTTGAAGCACCACCACAGCCACAAGATCCTTGTAATCCGTCTCCATGCGGTGCGAATGCTCACTGTCACGATGGCCAATGCAGTTGCATTGCCGATTATCAGGGAGATCCCTATGTCGGATGCAGACCAGAGTGCGTATTGCACACGGAATGTTCCAGGAACCTTGCTTGTGTTCGTCATAAGTGTGTGGATCCTTGTCCTGGTACCTGCACTTCCAATGCTATTTGCGAAGTTCTTAATCACATACCCAATTGTCGGTGTCCCGATGGGATGCAAGGAAATGCCTTTGTTCAATGTAGCCCAATACCACGTGAGGATTTTAGCATTATCGCTTTACTCTTTTATCTTCAAAATTACACATATCCCACAGAACTCGACGTCGTGCAAAATCCTTGCCAGCCATCACCGTGTGGAGCCAACTCACAATGCCGTGTGGTCAATCAGCAAGCCATCTGCTCCTGTATTACACCTTACATTGGTAGTCCACCCTTCTGTCGTCCTGAATGTACATCCAATTCGGAGTGCTCCTTAAACTTGGCCTGCTTAAATCAGAAATGCAGTGACCCTTGCCCTGGCGTCTGTGGTCGCAATGCCCTATGTCATGTGACGAATCACAGTCCTTTCTGTCGTTGCTTTGAACGCCATACAGGCAATCCATTTGTTAGCTGTCAACCGATTGTTGAACCACCGACACCACCACCGCGTCAGACCTGCCAACCCTCACCCTGTGGACCTTATGCTCAATGCCGTGAAGTCAATGAAACACCATCCTGTACCTGTCTACCCGACTACATTGGCGCTCCACCAAACTGCCGACCAGAGTGTGTGACCAGCTCGGAATGCCCTACACATCAGGCTTGCATACAGCAAAAGTGCCGTGATCCCTGTCCGGGCCTATGTGGACACACAGCTGTTTGCCGTGTTCTATCGCACACACCAAGCTGTTATTGTCCCGAAGGCATGGAAGGTGATCCATTCGTACAATGCGTGGAGAAGAAAATTCAGCAACTAGATCAACTGGATCCCTGTAATCCTAGTCCTTGCGGTGTGAATGCACGCTGTACTTCACGACAAGATGCTGGCTCCTGCCAGTGCTTGGAGGGTTACTTTGGTAATCCCTATGAAGGCTGTCGACCTGAGTGTGTTCTTGACTCAGATTGTCCCTCGAATCGAGCCTGCCAACAACAAAAATGCCAGGATCCCTGTCCCGGCACCTGTGGTCCGAATGCCATATGTAACGTGCTTAATCATGTGCCCAGTTGCAGCTGTTTAACAGGATATAGCGGCGATCCTTATCGCCTGTGTCAACAGGAACGCCAACGTAAGATGCGCAATACATGGCATATCAATTTGTATGCTGAAGTTTTCCTTTTAATTTGTAGCAATCAAAGAGTATATAAATCCATGTCAACCGTCACCATGTGGTCCCAACTCGCAGTGTCGGGAGCTCAATGAGCAGGCTGTCTGCTCCTGCTTGCCTGACTATGTGGGTGCACCACCTGTCTGTCGACCTGAATGCACCATCTCATCAGAGTGTGCCGCAGATAAGGCGTGCGTGGGCAAAAAATGTATTGACCCCTGTCCAGATACCTGTGGTGAGCAGGCACTATGCCGTGTATTGAACCACAGTCCCATTTGTTCATGTCGCGCCGGTTTTACGGGCGACGCGTTCTACCGCTGCCTACCTATACCTCGTGAGTGCTATCAATCTTTTATTACAGCGAAAGATCAGTTTCCTTAAACTTATTTAAACAATTAACAGCGGCTCCACCTACTCCAGTTGTGCAAAGGCAACCAATAGATCCTTGTGTGCCATCTCCGTGTGGCTTATACGCAGAGTGCCGCTCACAGGGTGAGACACCTTCCTGCTCTTGCTTACGTGGGTACCTCGGTGTACCGCCAAATTGTCGTCCTGAATGCCGAATTAACTCGGACTGTCCCAGCAGTCAGGCGTGCATGAACGAAAACTGCCGTGATCCCTGTCCAGGCTCTTGTGGCTTTGGTGCTGTTTGTAATGTACTTAATCATACGCCCAGCTGCACTTGTCCAGCTGGTTATACAGGCGATCCGTTCAGTCATTGTCACCCAGAGCCCCCACCAAAACGTAAGCATTTGGACCAATTATCCGCAGAGCCCTTTGTAATATTTATTATTTAGCTGTCGAGGCTGATGATCCTTGTAATCCATCCCCTTGTGGAGCAAATGCAGTATGTAATGGCGGCACCTGTAGCTGTCTACCTGAATACCAGGGTGATCCTTACAGCGGCTGTCGACCAGAGTGCGTTTCTAGTTTGGATTGTCCCAGAGATCGCGCCTGCTCTCAGCATAAATGTTTCGACCCCTGTCCAGGCACTTGCGCATCTAATGCACTTTGTAACGTACTAAATCATATCCCCATGTGTACCTGTCCCGAAGGATTTATTGGTAACGCATTCGTGCAATGTCAACTCCAACCACGTAAATATTTCCACAACTTAAAAATCTGGAAACCAGTGCATAACTCCTCATTTCACAGCACCCATTGTGGTACAACCGTGCCAGCCATCTCCTTGCGGACCGAACTCCCAGTGCCGCGAGGTTAATCAGCAGGCTGTCTGCTCTTGTCTATCTGGGTATTTCGGTACTCCTCCACTCTGTCGTCCAGAGTGCACCATCAACTCGGAATGTTCCTCATTGCTGGCTTGTGTAAATCAGAAGTGCGTGGATCCTTGTCCTGGCGCTTGTGGACGCAGCGCACAGTGTAGTGTCGTTAATCATAACCCATTTTGCACATGCCTGCCCCATTTCACTGGCAACCCATTTGTTGGTTGTCAACAGATAATCGAACCACCACAACGTGATATAACGCCACAGGATCCATGCCGTCCATCACCGTGCGGCGCCAATGCAGAATGCCGGAACAACGGAGAAACTGCATCCTGCACTTGCCTACCAGATTTTGTTGGCTCGCCACCGTTCTGCAAACCAGAATGTATTTCAAACTCTGAGTGTCCATCGAATCGTGCCTGCATCAATCAAAAGTGTCGCGATCCCTGCCCAGGTCTCTGCGCTGCAAACGCATTATGCCGTGTAGTTTCCCACAGAGCAATGTGCATCTGTGACGTTGGATTGACCGGAGATCCTTTCATACAATGTCAACCAATAGTGCAGGATGTAGAAATAATAAATCCTTGTCATCCTTCGCCGTGTGGCACAAATGCAGAGTGTATACAACGAAACGGAGCTGGGGCTTGCCAGTGTTTGCCTGAGTACTTCGGGAATCCCTATGAAGGCTGTCGCCCTGAATGTGTGTTAAACTCTGATTGTCCTTCAAATCGCGCCTGTCAACAGCAGAAGTGTCGTGATCCGTGCCCCGGCAGTTGCGGTCAAAACGCCGAGTGTAATGTATTAAACCATACACCGATGTGCTCATGCTTCCCAGGATACATAGGAGATCCGTATCGCTACTGTAATCAACCTGCAGAACGTAAGCCAGCTCCAATCATATTTGTAGTGTTGTCTAACCCCATTTGTAGCATTGAAAGTAGTTACTAATTTGGTATATATTGTTTAATCTGTAAACATAGCAATTGTCCACGAATATGTTAATCCCTGTTTGCCCTCACCCTGTGGCCCCAATGCCCAATGCCGTGAGATGCAAGGCCAAGGAGTCTGCTCCTGCTTGCCTGAGTATCAAGGTGTTCCACCCAATTGTCGCCCCGAGTGTATTTCCAGCGCGGAATGTCCCAACACCAAGGCCTGTATAAATCGCAAATGCACTGATCCCTGTCCCGGTGTTTGTGGTCAGGGAGCCAACTGTCAGGTGCGCAATCATAGCCCCATTTGCATGTGTCCAGCGCATTTGATTGGCGATCCCTTCGTGCGTTGCCTGTCGCGACCAACACGTAAGCTAAAAACATTCGTTTGAGACAAGTTAAATCAAAAGTGAACTTTTATATATAATAAATAGCTCCACCCCCACCACTGCAAGATGTGGTATCCTATCGCGATCCGTGTGTACCTTCCCCATGCGGCCTTTATGCCACATGTCGTTCTCAACAGGAACAAGCCGTTTGTACCTGCCTACCAAATTATTATGGCTCACCACCCCAGTGCCGCCCTGAGTGTACAATCAATGCGGACTGTGCTACCCATTTAGCTTGCATTAATGAAAAGTGCCGCGATCCTTGCTTAGGTGCTTGCGGTCAATACACTGAATGCCATGTGGTTAATCACACCCCAAACTGTGTCTGCCAAAAGGGTTATGTAGGTGATGCCTTTATATCTTGCCGACCTGCACCACGTAAGAAACTAGAGATAGCAAAAACCAAGAATATATATAACCATTCCTATGTAGCACCACCTGCCTATGAGGAACCACGCGATCCCTGTAATCCAAGCCCTTGTGGTAGCAATGCCATTTGTTCTGGTGATGGACAGTGCACGTGCATTGCTAACTACCAAGGTGATGCCTACATAGCCTGTCGTCCAGAATGCGTTTTGAGTTCGGAGTGTGCACGCAATTTGGCGTGCGTGAATCAGAAGTGTGTCGATCCCTGTCCTGGAACGTGTAGCATGAGTGCAATCTGTGATGTAGTCAATCATATTGCCATATGCCATTGTCCAGCCGGCATGTCTGGCAATGCCTTTGTGGATTGCAGGCCTGTACAAAGTAGGTCTTAATCGTCAAACCCAACGAGCAGTGAATAATGTAATGTATAATCCTAAATAAACTCTTTAGTGGAAGTCTATCAACAACCTTGCCACCCCTCACCCTGTGGTCCGAATTCCGAATGTCGCGAACGTCAAGGTCAAGCCATTTGCAGCTGTTTGGCCAATTATTATGGCGTTCCACCCGCCTGTCGACCCGAATGTACCACTAATTACGATTGCGCACCAAACCGAGCCTGCCAGAATCAACGTTGCATCGATCCCTGCCCAGGTGTCTGTGGTGCTTATGCTGATTGCCGCGCGGTCGCCCATAGTGCGTACTGCAGCTGCAGAACAGGCTACACAGGCAACCCGTTTATTCACTGTCATGTTATTAGTAAGTCACCCATAAAATAGCAATCCAATGTATTTCTGACTGATTTGTTAATCCTAGTTGAGCCAATGAGAGATATTGTACCCCGAGACCCTTGTCAACCCTCACCTTGTGGTGCAAACTCACAGTGCCGTCCAATAGGAGACACGCCTTCCTGTTCTTGTCTAGAAAATTTCTTTGGCACTCCACCCAATTGCAGACCCGAATGTTTGTCCAATTCGGATTGTGCATTGACTTTAACTTGCATCAACAATCGTTGCAAAGATCCGTGTCCTGGCCTATGTGGCAGTGGTGCCGAATGCCGGGTGCTCAGCCATAGCGCCATGTGCTATTGCCAACCCGGTTACAGCGGTGATCCTTTTGTGCACTGCTCACGACAACAACAACAACCTCCCCAAGTGATACATCCCTGTCAGCCCAATCCTTGCGGTACCTTTGCTGAGTGTCGGGAGCAAGCTGGAGTTGGTTCTTGCCAGTGCTTGCCCGAGTACTATGGTAATCCCTATGAGGGCTGTCGACCCGAATGTGTACTAGACTCAGATTGCCCTTCGAACCGTGCCTGCTTAAATCAGAAATGCCGCGATCCGTGCCCTGGCAGTTGTGGCCAGAATGCGGAGTGCTATGTACGCAACCATCTGCCGACTTGTAACTGCATCAACAACTACATTGGAGACCCGTATCGTTACTGTCGACTCGATTACGAACGTAAGCGATCAGCGGATGAAGTTTAAAAATCCGTAGTCTTATATTTTTTGACATTTCCAGCAATGCGCGAGTATGTGAACCCCTGCCAACCCTTACCCTGTGGCCCTAACTCTCAATGCAAAGAGTTAAATGGCCAAGCTGTGTGCTCTTGCCTGCTCGAATATGAGGGCCAGCCGCCAGGCTGTCGTCCAGAGTGCACACTTTCATCAGAATGTAGCTTCGACAAAGCCTGTATCAAGCACAAATGTGTCGATCCTTGTCCAGGTGCATGTGGAAGCAATGCGCTGTGCCATGCCACAAATCATGCACCTCTATGTTCGTGTCAAACCGGCTATACTGGAGATCCATTCACACGTTGTTATCGCATTCCTCGTAAGTTTCAATGCTCTGTTATAGTGTTGCATCCTGTCTGAGCCCGACCTACCCTATCTAGCTTCACCGCCCCAAGTTTTCCACGAACCCGTACGCGATCCCTGCCAGCCGTCGCCCTGTGGTGCCAATGCTCAATGCCGAAACTCTAATGATCAGGCTATTTGTAGCTGCCTACCCGGCTACTATGGCGTTCCACCAAGCTGTCGTCCGGAGTGCACACAACACTCTGAGTGTCTGCCCAGTTTGACCTGCCTAAACCAACATTGTGTGGATCCTTGTCCCGGTCTATGTGCCTACAATGCGGTATGCAGGGTTCGCATTCATGTGCCCAGCTGTCACTGCCCTGTGGGCTATATAGGTGATCCCTTCACTAGCTGCCATCTCGAGCCACGTAAGCATCATCGCTGTTATACACAGACTCTCAACTAGTTAACCTCAATTTTTTAGCCAAACCAATCGTACACGACGATCCCTGTAATCCCTCTCCCTGTGGCGCAAATGCACAATGTGACAATGGTCAATGCACATGCTTGACTGAGTACCAGGGGGATCCCTATATGGGTTGTCGACCGGAGTGTGTTTTAAATACAGATTGCGCTAAAAATCGTGCGTGTGTGCAGCATAAGTGCACAGATCCTTGTCCCGGTACCTGTGCATCGAACGCCATATGCGATGTAATGAATCACATTACCATGTGCCGTTGTCCAACTGGTATGATTGGCAACGCTTTTATTCAGTGTGAGACGCCGCCCGTACAGTACGAGACACACACAAATCCCTGCCAGCCGTCACCTTGTGGCCCAAATAGTCATTGCCGTGCACTAAATGATAATGCGGTCTGTACTTGCTTGAAGGATTATGTGGGGTCACCACCAAACTGTCGTCCGGAATGCACGAGGAACTCTGATTGCCTTTCGCATCTGGCCTGCCAGCAGCAGCACTGCATCGATCCATGTCCAGGCAGCTGTGGATTCAATGCCTTATGCCATGTAGTCAACCATGCGCCCATCTGTAGTTGTCCCACCGGTCAAATTGGCAATCCATTCCTGGGCTGCCAGCCTATACCACCGCAACGGGATGTTATTGTAAAGAAAAATCCATGTCAACCTTCGCCGTGTGGCGCCTTTGCCGATTGCCACGCCATTGGAGATCAGGCACAATGCCGCTGCTTGCCCAACTACATAGGCACTCCACCGTACTGCCGGCCGGAGTGTATAACGAACTCGGACTGTAACTTTGACAAAGCCTGTCTGCGACAGAAGTGTGTAGATCCATGCCCAGGTATCTGTGGTAGCAACGCTTTCTGTCGTGTGCTCAGCCATGCAGCCATGTGTTATTGCACACCTGGATATACCGGTGATCCATTTACGCATTGTCATATGCCACCGGCGATTCTACGGGATGGACCAAATCAACCATGTAATCCAAGTCCTTGTGGTGCCAATGCCATCTGCCGTCAAGTTGGCATTGTTGGATCGTGCCAGTGTTTGTCTGAGTATTATGGCAATCCGTATGAAGTTTGTCGACCCGAGTGCATTACTAATACTGACTGTCCGTCTGATAAATCGTGTCAACAGCTTAAGTGCCGTGACCCTTGCCCCGGTGTTTGTGGTCTTAATACCCAGTGTCGAACGCTCAACCATCTGGCCACATGTCATTGTCTGAGTGGTTATACAGGTGATCCGTATCGATACTGTCAGCTCCCAGAGAAACGTGAGTGCAACGGTTAAATGCCCCCAAGATTTAGTGTTAATACAATTATTTCCCATTAGCTGTAATTAAGGAGTATGTGAATCCCTGTCAACCTACACCCTGCGGACCCAACTCTGAATGTAGAGAGCACAACGAACAGGCAATATGCTCTTGTTTGCCCGAATATGTGGGAGCGCCACCCAATTGTAGGCCAGAGTGTGTCAGCAACTCCGAGTGTGCCCAGAACAAAGCCTGCATCAATCAGAAGTGTGCTGATCCCTGTCCTGGCGTCTGTGGTCATAATGCAGAATGTCGAGTACATCATCATGCACCTATTTGCAGTTGTCTCAAAGGATACCAGGGCGATCCTCTTACGCATTGTTATCCTATACCACGTAAGCCATTTAAACTCCAGGAATGCATAAAGTATCTAAAACTTAATCTTCCCTGCCCGTTCGCAGTCCCTGTCGATCCTGTTCGGGATATAATTAATCCTTGTGTGCCCTCACCTTGCGGCCAGAATGCTGATTGTCGGGATGATCAGGGCACAGCTATTTGCAGCTGTCGACCCAACTACTTCGGCAGTCCACCCAATTGTCGTCCCGAATGCAACATTAACTCAGATTGTCCCGCTCATTTGGCGTGTCAGCAGCAACGCTGCCGTGATCCTTGTCCTGGGGCCTGCGGCTTCAATACGCTTTGTCACGTGATCAATCATGTACCTACGTGTCAATGTACTCCCGGTCTAACGGGAGATCCGTTTATCTCCTGCCAGGCACCAACGCCAGCACCACCTAAACCCATCGAGCTAGATGGTGATCCCTGCCTGTTCCGTACGTGTGGTACCAATGCCGTTTGTCGCGACGGTTTATGCAGCTGTTCATCAGGTTATTATGGAAATCCAGATGTGGGCTGTCACGAATGCGTGCTAAACACAGAATGTGCAACACATTTGGCTTGTGTGAATCATAGATGCACAGATCCTTGTCTGGGCACATGCGGCTCTAATGCCATATGTGAGGTTCACAATCACGTAGCCATGTGCCATTGTCCCTCCGGTATGACGGGTAATGCCTTTTCAATATGTGTATCACTGCCACCACCTCCACCACGTTTGAACCCCGATCCTTGCGATCCATCACCATGTGGTGCTAATGCTCAATGTCGTTCAATTAATGGACAAGCCGTGTGTTCATGTCTGCCGGAATTTGTAGGAGTTCCACCTTCCTGTCGTCCGGAATGCATCAGCAATGCAGAGTGTTCACTGCATCTGGCATGCCTCCAACAGCACTGTCGAGATCCATGTCCAGGATCGTGTGGCGTAAATGCCGAGTGTCGAGTTGTCAATCATAGTCCAAACTGTCGCTGTATTAGTACCTATACGGGCAATCCTTTCATCGCATGTCACCCGCAACCACCACCACAAGTTCACCATGATGTTAATGATCCCTGTCAGCCCTCACCGTGTGGCACAAATGCAGAGTGTCTCAGTATTGGCGGAAATGCTCAATGCAGTTGTTTGCCCAACTTTATCGGCACACCACCTAACTGCCGACCGGAATGTGCAAGCAACGCTGATTGCCCATCAAATTTAGCGTGCCAGAATCAAAAGTGTCGCGATCCTTGTCCCGGAGTCTGTGGCAGCAACGCAGAATGTTTTGTCATAAACCATACCCCCATGTGCGTCTGCTCCAGTGGCTATCAAGGCAATCCCTTCATCAGCTGTGAGGTTATACGCGACGTCATAGATGTTACGACACCCTGTGTACCAAGTCCTTGTGGTGCCAATGCTATATGTCAGGAGCATGGTAGCGTTGGCACATGTCAGTGCCTGCCTGACTTCTACGGCAATCCCTACGAGGGCTGTCGCCCCGAGTGCATCTTGAATTCCGACTGTGCCAGCCACTTAGCATGCTTCAATCAACACTGTCGCGATCCTTGCGACGGTAGTTGTGGCATAAATGCCGTGTGTCATGTGCGCAATCATCTACCCGAGTGCAGCTGTTTGACCGGTTATGAGGGTAATCCTTATAGCTACTGTAGCGTACTGCGTGAACGTAAGCAATTACTCAATTGTAAATCGAAAATGCCTGTTTTATATGAACGATTTAACTACAGCAATACTAGAACCAAAGCCAACGCATCCTTGCCAGCCGTCACCGTGTGGACCCAATTCTCAGTGCCACGAGGCTAATCAACAGGCGGTATGCAGCTGCCTACCTGATTTTATAGGTGCACCACCTGCTTGCCGTCCTGAGTGCACTATCTCCAGTGAGTGTGCGTTGGACAAGACGTGTCAGCAGCATCACTGTGTTGATCCCTGTCCTGGAGTCTGTGGCAGCAATGCAGCTTGTCAACCCATCTATCACAGGCCCTACTGCAGTTGTTTGCCTGGTTTTACGGGCGATGCCTTTAGTGGTTGTCGTACCATACGTAAGCCAACAGTCAAATTCACAGCGCTAATCCAGCTAAACCCTATCTCAATTACAGCGCCTCACATTTCCTATGATTTCCCTAAGGATACTTATCGCGATCCCTGTGTTCCTTCACCGTGTGGTGTTTATGGTCAGTGTCATGCTCAGAGTGGACAAGCCGTTTGCACTTGTCTGCCAGGTTATTATGGCGCACCACCAACTTGTCAACCAGAATGTGTGCTCAACTCAGACTGTCTTTCACATTTGGCCTGCATGAATGAGAAATGTCGCGATCCCTGCCCGGGATCTTGTGGCACCTATGCCCAGTGCAGGGTCACTAATCACATCCCTCTCTGTAGCTGCCCTATAGGTTATCAGGGTAACCCATTTGTTAGCTGCTCGCGTACACCACCACAACTTGATCCACCTGCCCCACACGATCCCTGCCATCCCTCGCCTTGTGGCTCCAATGCAGTTTGTCATAATGGTCAGTGCAGTTGCTTGCCAGAATTCCAGGGTAATGCATACATAGGCTGCCGTCCCGAGTGTGTCCTTAATACAGATTGCCCACGTGACAAAGCTTGTCAACGTAACAAATGTGTGGATCCCTGTCCTGGCACCTGTGGTATAGGCGCCAACTGCGAAGTGCGACAGCATTTGCCCATGTGTCACTGTCCATCCGGAACCACCGGCAGTGCATTCGTGCAATGTTCACTATTACAACGTAGGTTAAGAATAAATTTAGGCATACATTATGATAATTTAAAATTTGTAATCTCAGCTGATGCTGTTCTGCCGGCCAATCCCTGCTATCCATCACCCTGTGGCAGCAACGCCCAGTGCCGTGTAGCCAATGAGCAAGCCGTTTGCTCCTGCCTGCCTGGCTTTTATGGCACGCCACCACAGTGTCGACCAGAGTGCATCATTAACTCAGACTGTGTGCCCCATTCGGCCTGCCTGAATCAACATTGCCGCGATCCCTGCCCGGGCGCCTGTGGTGCCAATGCTCAGTGTCAGGTCATACGACATACACCACACTGCAGCTGTCCCACCGGGTTTACGGGCAATGCCTTTGTACTATGTCAGCGACTCCCTCCACCACCACCGGTGCAACACGAACCGATCGATCCCTGCCAACCATCACCTTGTGGCGCTAATGCTCAATGCTCTAGATCACTCGATGGCACTCAGGCGGAATGCAAATGTTTACCAGATTATATAGGCACGCCACCAAACTGTAGACCTGAATGTGTGAGTTCAGGAGAATGTGCTAATCATCTATCCTGCATACAACAAAAGTGCCGTGATCCTTGCCCTGGCGTCTGTGGCGAGGCAGCCACTTGTCAGGTGGTCAGTCATGTGCCGTCTTGCATTTGCATAGCCGACTACATTGGAGATCCCTTTACGCGCTGCTATCCCCGTCCAGTGCTACAGCGCGATCAGATTAATCCGTGTGCACCCAGTCCGTGTGGTAGCAATGCAGTGTGCCGCCAACAGGCTGGTGTTGGCGCATGTACTTGCCTGCCAAAGTTTTTTGGTAATCCGTATGAGGGTTGTCGTCCTGAGTGTACTATTAACTCGGACTGCCCCAGCCACTTGGCGTGTCTGAATCAACACTGTCGCGATCCCTGCCCCGGTAGCTGTGCTCCCAATGCCCAGTGTCAAGTAGTGAACCACGTACCGATTTGCAGCTGTTATCTTGGATACCAGGGTGATCCTTATCGCCACTGTCAGCCACGTCAGGCTGAACGTAAGAAACTCTTAAAATTATCCACCAAAAATTGCACTAACTCATCTATTTGCACCTACCACAACTTTTACTCCACAGCAATTCACGTAACTCAGATATATGTCAATCCCTGCCAGCCCTCGCCCTGCGGTCCTAATGCACAGTGCCAGGATAAGCAGGGTCAGGCTGTGTGTAGCTGTCTGCCAAATTACTATGGTGCACCACCTGCCTGTCGACCCGAATGCACCACCAACCCTGAATGTCCCATTGATAAAGCCTGTATTAACCTCCATTGCCGCGATCCTTGTCCCGGAGCCTGCGGCTACAATGCCGTCTGCCAACCACAACATCATCGCGCACAATGCCATTGCCTGCCAGGCTACACTGGAAATGCTCTAGTACATTGTCATCCAATGCCACCTCCCATTGTCGCCCGGAAGCCCTATAGTGACCCGTGCGTGCCCTCGCCGTGTGGCGTTTTTGCTCAGTGTCGCTTAGTGAATGCACAGGCCATTTGTACATGTCTTCCTCAGTATTATGGAACCCCACCACACTGCAGACCCGAGTGTACCATAAATTCAGATTGTCCAACACATACTGCTTGCATCAATGAGCGCTGCCAGGATCCGTGTCCTGGTGCCTGTGGTCTGTACGCACAGTGTCAAGTGTTAAACCATGCACCACAGTGTAGTTGTCCTAACGGCTATCTTGGTGATCCCTTCCATCGTTGTTATCCTGCACCTATTACACCTAATCCCATACCCCCTTTACAATCAGCTGATCCTTGCCAGCCATCGCCTTGTGGTGCTAATGCACATTGCTCAGCGGGCGTTTGCGCCTGTTTGCCGCTCTACCAGGGCGACCCCTATGTTGGCTGTCGTCCGGAATGCGTCCTGAGTACAGAGTGTCCACTGAACAAGTCGTGTGTTAGAAATCGCTGCGTTGATCCCTGCCCTGGTACCTGTGGCTTCAGTGCTATATGTGAGGTACATCATCACGTTGCCATGTGTCACTGTCCTACTGGCATGCAGGGTAATCCGTTTGTAATGTGCCAAGTGGTCCCACTTTTGGCACCCGTAGCTGTAGAGCTACATCCTTGCCAGCCATCACCTTGTGGTCCCAATGCTCATTGTCGTGATATGGGTCAACAAGCCGTTTGCAGCTGTCTGCCAGACTTTTACGGTAGTCCACCCGATTGTCGACCGGAATGTACAAGCAATAACGAGTGTTCCTTAAGCTTGGCCTGTTTGAATCAGCATTGTCGCGATCCTTGTCCGGGTGTTTGTGGCTATCAGGCGCTATGCCATGTTGTTAATCACCGACCACAATGTGTCTGCCCCACTGGCTACACAGGTAGTCCCTATAGTCACTGCGAACCTATTATACCAACGCCAATATCAGTTCCCGCTCCTGTGCCCGCAAAAGTGCCCATCCCTACACCGCCGGTGATACCTGTGCGACATGAACCAGTGGATCCCTGTTTCCCTACACCCTGTGGCCCTCACTCGCAGTGTAGCTCTAAGCAGGGTGTCACAACTTGTCGCTGTCTGCCTGAATATGTAGGCGTGCCGCCTTATTGCCGTCCCGAATGCGTGTCTAACAGCGACTGCCCTAGCGATCGTGCGTGCATCAATCGCAAGTGTCGTGATCCATGCCCAGGTCTGTGTGGTTTCAATGCACTCTGTCGCACCAGCAATCACCAACCGAACTGTGTGTGTGCACCAGGCTTGGTTGGCAATCCATTCACAGCTTGTCAGCCAGCGCCACCTCCTCCCGTAACCACGATAGTTACAGTCGCACAACGTCCTCATAATGAACACGTTGAGTCACCCTTAAAACCCTGTGAACCGAATCCCTGCGGAGCTAATGCGGTTTGCACTCAACATCGTAATATTGGCACCTGTACCTGTTTGCCCGATTACTATGGAAATCCATACGAATATTGCCGCCCCGAATGCATACTGAACAGCGACTGTCCCTCTCATAGAGCATGTGTGCAACAGAAATGTCGCGATCCTTGCCCCGGCACCTGTGGCTTCAATGCCGATTGCCGTGTAATCGATCACCTGCCACACTGTAGCTGCCACATCGGCTTTACTGGCAATCCACTCAGCCACTGTGCGAGAGAATCACCAGTACAGCAATGTAAGCCACAATTGAACTCTGCCCCAACATTCCATAATTACCATTACTTCTTACCGAATTCAGCTCCATCTCAGCCCTGTCAGCCTTCACCTTGTGGGCCCAATGCCGAGTGTCGGGAGCGGCACGAGCAGGCTATTTGCTCTTGCCTACCTGATTACTATGGCAGTCCACCCTATTGCCGTCCCGTGTGTACGCTGAACTCCGAATGCACCTTTGACAAGGCGTGTGTGCAACATAAGTGTGTCGATCCATGTTTAGATGCATGTGGCATTGACGCAGAGTGCCGTGTACACTATCACAATCCTATTTGCTACTGCAAGCCTTCGCACACTGGTAACCCCCTTACACGTTGCTATGAAAGCCCCAAATGTAAGCTCTCTTGTATTAATAACAGTACCTATAACCCTGCTAATGAGATCCTTTTGCATCGAATAGCTCCGACAAATGTACGCCGCCCTATCTATGATACACCGGCACCACCATATCCGATTCTAATACCCGGCACAGTTTACATACCAGTTCAACCACCACCGCCACCGATTTACCCAATACATACGCCCACACAACCGCCACGACCAGCACCACCGGGAGTTATTAATATTGCTTCGGTGCCCCATCCACCACCGCCCACATCAAGGGCACCCACACTTATACCAGTTTATCCAACAACACCGGCACCACCAACGGGTGTAATTAATATTCCATCAGTACCACAACCGTCATACCCTACATCACAAGCTCCATTATACGATGTTAGCTACCCAACACGATCACCACCTCAGAAACCAGGCGTAGTAAATATTCCGTCACATCCGCAACCGCAACCTCCTGCACCGCAACCACCGATCTACGATGTTTACTATACGACACAACAACCACCGCAACAACCTGGAACAATAAACATTCCTTCACAATCACAACCACCTGCGCCACAGCCACCAATATTTATTCCATCCCCAGAACCAACATATCCACAGCCACAACCCAAACCTGGAGTCATAAATTTACCATCTGTACCACAACCCCAACCACCAGCACCAACACCTCCAATATTTGAAACTTCTCCAGCCTCGATTCCAACACCACAGCCCGGCATAATAAATATACCATCTGTTCCACAACCGCCGTTCCCAACTCCTCAGCCACCTACACATGACACGAGCTACCCAACAATGCAACCACCACAACAGTCTGGAATCATTAATATTCCTTCACATCCACAACCCCAACCACCAGCACGACAACCTCCAATATATGTGCCATCGCCGCCAATTCAAACTCCAAGACCACAACCTGAAATTGTTAATACGCCAACGTCGTATCCAACATCAGAAGCACCTGTGGTTATAAATGTAGCCTCACCTCCACAACCTGTACCGGCTCCTACACCTATACCAACACAACCCGCGATTTATGACGTATACTATCCACCACCACCGCAAATACCTGGTGTTATAAACATACCTTCACTGCCTAAGCCAATTTATCCCGCACCGCTTCCTACAGTTATAAATATTCCACCCTCGCCCCAACCCCCTCTGTCCGGTCCAGTGACACTGCATAACGATGTGTATACCCCCACACCACAAACACCACCACAGCAACCTGGTATTATAAATATACCGTCAATGATACAGCCAATACATCCAACACCTGCACCACCAGTTTATGAGGTCAATTACTCAACACCGCCACCACAGTCGCAACCAAAACCTGGAGCTATAAATATACCATCATACCCGCAACCTCAACCGCCGAACAACAATGTAAATTATCCAACACCACAGCCACTACCACCTCAACAATCTGAAATTATAAATATTCCTTCACATCCACAACCACAACCACCTGCACCACAACCGCCAACATTTATTCCGTCGCCAACTAGCACGACGCCTGTACCACGTCCTGGTGTAATAAATATACCATCGAGACCGCAACCAGCTACCCCAAATCATCCACTACCCATACATGAAGTAACTTATGCAGCAGTGCCAAACCCAAAACCACAACCAGGAATTGTTAACATTCCTTCATATCCACATCCGCAACAACCAACGCCACAATCGCCAACCTATGATGTTAACTATCCAATACCACAACCAACGTATAAACCAGAAGTGTTAAATATACCTTCATATCCTCAACCTCAACCACCTGCGCCACATCAACCAATTAACGATGTGAACCACCTCACGCCACAGCCACCACAACAGCCTGGAGTTATATACATTTCCTCACAGCCATCACCACCGGTACCACAGCGGCCTATTTTTGTGCCATCCCCGGCAATTACTAAACCGCCCATACGGCAGCCTGGTATAATTAATGTATCTTCAGGTCAACAATCCACTGTAAATACGGCACCCAAGCCCTTACACTATGACTTAGATCAACCACAACTTACTACAGGCGTGGTTCATATTCCTATATTTGATGTTGCGAAGCCTAGTTTGGAAGTGAATCCCTGTTACCCTTCACCATGTGGTCCTTACTCACAGTGTCATAATCGTTTCGGTGTAGCGGCCTGTATTTGCCTACCTAACTATATTGGTACTCCACCGAATTGTAGACCAGAGTGTATAGTACATTCAGATTGTGCACCACATTCGGCATGTGTAAATGAGAGGTGTAGAGATCCGTGTGTAGGCTCTTGTGCCTTCAATGCGTTGTGTCGTGTACACAATCATGTTCCTAATTGTTATTGTTTGCCAGGCTTAACGGGTAACCCGTTCATATCTTGTGAACGACCACCAACGGCAGTGGTCCAACAAGAACCACCTACGCAGGATCCTTGTTATCCTTCGCCGTGTGGTGCTAATGCCATTTGCAAAAATGGCATTTGCAGTTGTCTGCCGGAGTATCATGGAGATCCGTATGTAATTTGCCGCCCTGAATGTGTTTTAAATACGGACTGTCGGAAAGATAAAGCTTGCAGAAGACAGAAATGTGTGGATCCTTGTCCAGGTACCTGTGGACTTAATGCGATATGCCAAGTGTACAATCACATACCCAGCTGCTCGTGTCCAGAACAAATGCAAGGAAACGCCTTTGTGAGATGTAATCCTATTCCACGGCCAGTCGAACCTTCCAGAACCACAACTATAGCCACTACACTGCCGTCTGTTGTGAAATTACATGAACCAATTAATCCTTGCCAGCCATCACCTTGTGGACCCTATGCTCAGTGTCGTGCATATCTGGAGCAAGCGATTTGCTTCTGTCTACCGGGTTATCTAGGCACACCTCCATCGTGTCGTCCTGAGTGTAGCAGCAATTCAGATTGTTCACTAGATAAATATTGCTTAAATCTGCGTTGCCGTGATCCCTGTCCAGGTGCCTGTGGTCTTAATGCATTGTGTTACCGCCAGAACCATAGTCCCGTTTGTATATGCCCGCCTCCATTGACGGGTAATCCACTTGTAGCGTGTCAAGCAATAGGTAACCGACCCGAATCCCTTCCATACAATTGATCTGATTTAACCCACCTTTACAGTACTTCCAGTTAGAGATCCCATTGAAGCGAATCCCTGCCAGCCATCACCATGCGGTCCCAATTCTCAGTGTACAGTCACACCAGACGGTGCTGCACGCTGCTCGTGTGTTAGAGAATTTATAGGCACTCCACCACACTGCCGACCTGAGTGCATTAGCAGCGCTGACTGTGCCACCGACAAGGCGTGCCTCAACCGCAAATGCATGGATCCTTGCCCAGGCATATGTGGCCAAGGCGCCTTATGCCGTGTGGTTGCACACAATCCGCTTTGCTACTGCCCGACCGGTATGGTTGGTGATGCCTACACTGCCTGCACCCCACCACTACCACCAGCGGTTGAGGTCTTGCCGTGCCAGCCCAATCCATGTGGCGTAAATGCTATTTGTCTGCCACTACGTGATCTCAGCATTTGCCAGTGTTTACCCAATTACTATGGTAATCCGTATGAGATCTGTCGACCCGAATGCACCCGCAACTTTGAGTGTAGCAGCGATCGTGCCTGTATGGCTGAGAAGTGTCAAGATCCCTGTCCGGGGGTTTGTGGCATCAATGCCCGCTGTCAGGTTATCGATCATTTACCTCAGTGCGAGTGTCTGACTCACCATGTAGGCAATCCCTATCACAGCTGTCGCCTCGTACAGCAAGAACGTAAGCAACAAACTTATGATGTTGCCACCCCTAACCTAAAATATACTCGTCGTATATTTAATATCTGTCTCTCGCCTTCTGACAAAAACAATAATACAGTACTCAATTTTATGCCTCAACCTTATAATTTTTGCCTCACAACTTCTTTCTCGCTCTTTTTGCTGTGACCCTTTTTTGGACTAAAAAATGTTTCATTTACACTCATTGACATATACTCAACTCCTTCAGTGACAATTGCTATAATTTTTTAATGAACTACTAACTGTGAATTAGACTAAAAAGTAATTTAAAAAAGCTCTAATTTCATTAAAATGAACGTAGATGTGGAGTAAAGAATTTCCTTTTCTAAGTGTTGAGGAATAATATGAGAATCCTATTTTCACTTAAAGTGAGAAAGATATCCATTCTGAACTGAAGATATTCTCATTTCCTATTCAGATTCATCGCACAATAATATAAAGGAAAAATGTGGTTTGCTATTCTTCTTTAAATAGCATTCAGTCATTATATTCTCTCATTCCGATTAAAGTTCATTTCATTGAAATCGCTCAAAAAACGCTTACTTTTTGCTTTAAACTTGGCTTTGATTTGCTTTCTGCTTTCTGCGAACATTCTAAACACAACTGTTAACCTTATACCTTATACGCTTTTCCAAACCGCAGCTACGTCGCCTGTCTATGTGAACCCTTGCGAACCATCACCATGTGGCGCAAATGCACAATGTCGCGAGAACCAGGGCCAGGCAATCTGTAGTTGCCTGCCTGAATTTATAGGTACTCCGCCCGCCTGTCGTCCAGAGTGTGTGATCAGTGCCGAGTGTGCGTCGGATAAGGCCTGTATCAATCAAAAGTGTCGTGATCCCTGCCCGGGCGCATGCGGTCTGAATGCTCAGTGTCATGTGCGTAATCACAGTCCACTTTGTTCCTGCCAAGCAGGTTACACCGGGGATGCCTTTATACGCTGTCTGCCCATACCTAAACAAGTGGAACCACCACCAGTACCAATTATGCCGTGCGTACCGTCACCGTGTGGACCAAACTCACAGTGCCGCGAGGTTAATGGTGGTGCCAGCTGTAGCTGTTTACCCAACTTCATAGGAGCAGCTCCCAACTGCCGTCCGGAGTGTACCATTAACGCGGAATGTCCTAGCAATTTAGCCTGCATCAATGAGAAATGCCGTGATCCTTGTCCAGGTGCATGCGGATTTGCTGCACAGTGTAATGTGATTAATCATACACCAAGCTGTAGCTGCCCCGCAGGTTATACCGGAGATCCGTTCAACAGTTGTCGCCTGATACCACCCTTACCACCAGCCCCAACGCCGAGTATGCTTAAGACAAATATATACCCCTTGGATCCGTCTCTAAATAGTTACCCCTTCGCCTTTACAGCTCCTGACCCGTGCAATCCTTCACCTTGTGGGGCTAATGCTGTCTGCCGAAATGGCCAATGCAGCTGCATGCCCGAGTACCAGGGTGATCCTTACAGCGGTTGTCGTCCCGAATGTGTACTCAACTCCGAATGTCCCAGAAACAGAGCCTGCGTACGTAATAAATGCGTGGATCCTTGCCCCGGTACTTGTGCCCCCACAGCCCTTTGCGATGCTATCAATCACATTGCCATGTGCCGCTGTCCAGACCGTATGACCGGCAATGCTTTTGTTGCCTGCACACCCATGCGTGATGAGCCATCTGTTAATCCATGTCAGCCATCGCCGTGCGGCGCCAATGCACAGTGTGTGGAGCGCAATGGGAATGCCGTTTGCAGTTGTGTCACTGGTTATCTAGGCCAACCGCCCAACTGCCGTCTAGAATGCTACACGAGCTCCGATTGTGCGCAGCAACATGCGTGCATCAACAACAAGTGTGTCGATCCCTGCCCTGGCCAATGTGGACTTAATGCTCAGTGCCAGGCCGTGCAGCACCGAGCTCACTGCGAGTGCGTTCCGGGCTATACAGGCAATGCATACAGTTTGTGTAAGCCTATTGTCATCGAACGCAAACCGGAGGCAGCTCGCGATCCCTGCTACCCGTCGCCATGTGGCGCCAATGCCGAATGTCGAAATGATAAGGGACAGGCGGTGTGTAGCTGCCTGCCTGAATTCCAGGGCACGCAACCTAATTGTCGTCCAGAGTGTTCCAATAATGATGAGTGTGCTAATAATCTGGCATGTATTGGCCAGAAGTGTCGCGATCCCTGCCCTGGCAGCTGTGGCCAGCACGCACAATGTTTGGTCACACTGCACACGCCAAACTGTCACTGTCCCGAAGGCATGACCGGAGATCCCTTCCGCTATTGTCAGTCTATACCAAAACGTAAGCTCTCGACACCATACAAACCCAAGTTTGCATATTGTATTTAGGAAAGGCAGCCCACCAAAACCATCCTTAACTAACCATAATTTTTTGCTTTATTTCTTAGCTGTGCCAACACCTGCACCGCACCCAAAGAATCCCTGTTATCCTTCGCCCTGCGGTAGCAACACCGAGTGCCGTGTGCGCGGCGACAGCTATGTGTGCGAGTGCCTACAGGAATACATTGGCAATCCCTACGAGGGCTGTCGTCCCGAATGTGTGGGTAATTCTGAGTGCCCGGCGAATCGTGCCTGCATACGGAACAAGTGCGCCGATCCATGCCCCGGCACTTGCGGCTTGGAGGCCTACTGCAACGTAAACAATCATCTTCCGATCTGTAGTTGCCCCACAGGCTATACGGGAAATGCATTCGTGCAATGTACACGCATTGCAACACCACCAGCTCCACAAGATCCCTGCTATCCATCACCGTGTGGCCTGAACTCCGTGTGCCGAGTGCAACGGGATCAAGCTGTATGTGAATGTTTGCCTGGCTTTTTCGGCAATCCTCTTACGCAGGGCTGTCGACCAGAGTGTACACTAAGCTCGGACTGTGCCAAGGATCGTGCCTGTGTGAATTCCAAGTGCGTGGATGCCTGTGCGGGTATTTGTGGTTATGGTGCGATCTGTCAAACCATCAATCACAGCCCCATCTGTAGTTGTCCGGATAAAATGATTGGTAATCCGTTCGTACAATGCGAGGCCCCACGTCAAGCTGAACCTGTAGATCCGTGTCAGCCATCGCCATGTCGCAGCAATGGCATATGCCGTGTTTATAATGGCGCTGCCACCTGTAGCTATCCCGAGTGTGTAACCAACGAGGATTGCTCGAGGGATCGTGCATGCGTTAGCCAGAAATGCAGTGATCCATGCTGGAATGCCTGCGGTGTCAATGCGCTCTGTCGTGTAATCAATCATAAAGCCGTGTGCAGTTGCCCACAAGGATTCTATGGCTCACCGTATGCCCAATGCGTATTCCAGGTGGTAGAACCACCTAAGCCAGAGTGTACCAGCGACGCGGAATGTACCAATGACAAGGCCTGCATCAATCAAGTCTGTCGCAATCCGTGCGAGCAATCCAATCTCTGTGCCCAACAGGCACGCTGTCACGTGCAACTTCATCGTCCACTCTGTGTCTGCAATGATGGCTACACCGGCAATGCGCTGCAACACTGCTACCTTCTTGGCTGTCGCTCCGACAGCGAATGTGCACCGACCGAAGCTTGCATCAACGAACAGTGCGTCGATCCTTGCAGTTTCACACAATGTGGAACCGGTGCTATTTGTCGTGCCGACTTCAATCATCGCGCGCGATGCCACTGTCCTGATGGCTATCGTGGTAATCCACTCGTACGCTGTGACCGTCCCGAGTGCCGTAGTGACGATGAGTGCGCTTTCCATTTGTCCTGTCGCAATGAACGCTGCGAGGATCCCTGCAATTGCGGCGTCGGCGCCCAATGCCGTGTCGATAATCATCGTGCTCAATGCCGCTGTCCAGCCGGCTATACCGGCAATCCTGCCGTACGCTGTGAACTTGTACCTGTTCAGCCCGAGGGTTGTACAATGGACGCCGAGTGTCCTAGCAAATTGGCCTGTTTCAACGGCGAGTGCAAGAATCCTTGCACTGTTACACATCCTTGTGGCGCTAATGCTATTTGCGAGGTCGTAGACACCCTGCCTCTGCGCACTATGATCTGTCGATGTGAGCCTGGTTTTGTGGGCGATGCAGACATTGGATGTCGCAAAGGTAAGTTGTGCCAAAACAATTCCAATCTTGAAAGATTCCTCTTCATTTTCTCTTATATAGCTTTATATTTAAGATTTAATTATTTCATTGCAGCCAAGTTGTAAATAGCTTTTTTGTATATACTTTTTAATAATTATAAAATTTCCTTGAAATTTTATATATCCCTTTGCCGGAGTTGCACGTATTTTGAACTGCACTCTCGTATAACTTTCTCGTTTCTAACTGCTGCACACACAAATCTGAGCACACATCATAATAGACCAATTATTAATCTCGTATTTCGCAAATTTAGAACCCGAACGTGATCAAGGCTGCATCTCGCATGATCAGTGCCAGGATACGGAAGCTTGTCGCTCCGGCAATTGTGTTAATCCATGCCTGGATGCATCACCTTGCGCTCGTACAGCGCATTGTCTTGCACAACAACATCGCGCTATTTGCAGTTGTCCACAAGGCACCCAAGGAGATCCATTTACAAACTGCTATCAGCCTCGTAAGTTTAGCTAAATCATTTGGATATTTTGAACTTTTCGAACATCCTCTATAATTTTCAACTTTTTTATTCCTTCAGCTCAAATCACCGCTGGCTGCACTCATGACTCGGAATGCTCACCCACAACGGCCTGCATCAACAAACGCTGCCAAGATCCTTGCGCTGAAGCTAATCCTTGCGCTGGTAATGCCGAGTGCCGTGTTCAGAACTCTCGACCCATTTGCTACTGTCCAGCTGGCTGGGGTGGGGATCCACAAGTACAATGCTTCAAACGTAAGTCTTACTCAATTATTGCGAAATCTCGCACTGCTCATGATATACTTTATACTCCTCAGCCGAATGTAAGATAAATGCCGATTGTCCTTATGATAAGGCCTGTATAAACGAAAACTGCGTGAATCCTTGTACTCACGGCCAAGTGCGTTGTGGTACCGGTGCTGAGTGCCTGCCACAGAATCATCAAGCCGTCTGCAAATGTCCGCCAGGCACACAAGGCTCACCGTTTGTCGCCTGCATTACGGGGCACTGTCAGTATAATGAGGATTGTGCAGATCACGAGGCCTGCGATCGTCTTAATCGTGTCTGTCGCCCAGTATGCGAACAGGACACGTGTGCACAAAATGCGCTCTGCGTGGGACGTCGTCATCAACCGCAGTGCGACTGCCGTCCAGGCTACCAAGGTAACCCGTTTGTACTCTGTGAACTGCCCAAACGTGAACCGAAACCAGAGTGCACACAGGATGCTGAATGTGCATCTAAATTGGCCTGCATTAATCAACACTGCGCTGATCCTTGTGCAACACCACACGTGTGCAGTCCGCAGCAGAGCTGTACTGTCCTCGACACCCTGCCACTACGCACAATGATCTGCAAGTGTCCCAGTGATACAGTCTCTGATAACTCCGGCAACTGTGTGCCTATACAACTCGTCATTGTCCCTGGTGGTTGCCAGAGCAATGCGGAATGCGCTAGCCCCGAGGTGTGTTTGCACGGCAGCTGCTTCGATGCCTGTCGCCTGGAACGTTGCGGCGTTAATGCTCAGTGTAGCGCCAGGGATCACTATGCACAGTGCAGCTGTCCTGCAGGTTATCAGGGTAATCCACGCATTGAGTGTTATACTACGGAAGTGGCACTACCCAAGATTCCAGGCGCTGAGTGCACACGGAACGATGATTGTCCACGGGATAGAAACTGTGTGAATGAACGCTGTGTAAATCCTTGTGTGGCGGATGCCTGCGGATTGGGCGCTTACTGCCATGTGCAGCAACGTGCGGCCGTATGCCGTTGCCCCCCTGGTTATACCGGAGATCCACGTATTCGCTGTCTGCCACGTAAGTATCTATAGTTTTAACGCCTATTTCAGCATTAACTAATCCAATTTTTTACCTACAGCTTCCGATGTCATCACGGTAGGCTGCAAGTCCAGCTCAGACTGCCCTGCAACGGAGGCCTGCATCAATACACAGTGTGTGAATCCCTGCAACTGTGGTCCACATGCTGAGTGCATTGTGAAGAATCATCATCCCATCTGTTACTGTCAGCCCGGATACTCTGGCAATGCCCAGTTCGGATGTGTGGCCATCGGCTGCCAGTCGGACGATGAGTGTGCCGGCGATAAGCAGTGCGTGAATCGTGAGTGTATCAATCCGTGCCTAATTTCGGATCCTTGTGCTCTCAATGCCGAATGTTATGGCCGCAATCATCGCGCTAGCTGTAAATGCCCCGCTGGTCTTGAGGGTGATCCATTTGTGCGCTGTCTGCGCCTAGAATGCCATTCGGATCATGATTGTGCTACGAATCTAGCTTGTGTCACCAATCAATGTGTGAATCCCTGCGGACAACAGAATCCATGTGCCCAGAATGCTATCTGCCAGGCACTGCAACATCGCGCTGTATGCCGCTGCCCCGATCATATGCCTTTGGGTAATCCACATGCCTTCTGCGAGCCTCTTGTCGTAGAGCCAGTATGCCGCGACGATGGTGACTGCCCCAGTGGCTTGGCCTGCATAGATGCCAAGTGCCAAAATCCGTGCCAGCAACTGTCACCCTGTGCACGCAGCGCTCACTGCAGCGTGCTTGACAGCGTGCCCGTGCGCACAATGGTCTGCGAGTGCCCCGAATCGCAGGTGCCCGATGCCAGCGGCGAGTGCCGTGAGCTGGTGCTTCAGAGTCCACCTGGTTGCGAGAGTGATTTGGATTGTAGCGATCAGGAAGCGTGCGTTAATAGACAGTGCCGTAATCCATGCAACTGTGGCACCAATGCTATCTGTCAAGTGCAACAGCATCGCGCTGTGTGCAGCTGCCAAGATGGCTTCGAGGGTAATCCGTACTCCTCCTGCCGTTCTATTGGTTGTCGCGTCGATAGCGAATGCGACTCAGGCAAGGCCTGTATCAATGCTAATTGTATCAATCCCTGCCTGCTCAATGATCCATGTGGACCCAATGCTGAATGCTATGTCCAAGGTAGTCGTGCTCAGTGCCGCTGCTTGAGCGGTTATCGTGGTAATGCCTACGAGCGCTGTCGGGTCATTGGCTGTACTAGCAACAACGACTGCCCGACTGACAAAACCTGCCAAAACGAACAATGCGTTAATCCCTGCGTCTACCACAACATTTGTGCACCGCGCGCTGAATGCCGTCCGCAGAATCACATGGCCGTTTGTCGTTGCCCTGAAGATTATCTGGGCAATCCCTATGTGGACTGTCGACCACAACCACAACCAATTTGTAAATTGGACACAGATTGTCCGTCACGATTAGCCTGCATCAATGAACAGTGCGTAGATCCCTGTCTCGTGCTTGAACCCTGTCAACGTCCAGCCCAGTGCCAGGTGACCCCTACATCACCCGTTCGTACAATGATCTGCATTTGCCCCGATGGTTATATCAGCAGCGGCAGCGGTAGTTGCAAACCCACCACCAGTGTGGTCAAGGTTGGCGGTTGCATCTCCGATACCGACTGTCCGGCTGACAAGTCCTGTGTAAACGGTATATGCCGTAACCCATGCAACTGCGGTTTAAATGCCGAATGCCGAATCAAGGATCATAAACCCGTATGCACTTGTCGTCAAGGCTACGAGGGAAATCCTGAGTTCGAATGCGCTAAGATCGAGTGCAGCATCAACTCGGAATGTCCTGCTACACATGCCTGCCGCAATCAGCTGTGTGTGCCTGCCTGCCAGGGTGAACAATGTGGGCCCAATGCCGAGTGCCTTGCGCTCAATCACCGCGCAGTATGCGAATGTGCTCCTGGACATGCTGGCAATGCACGAATCGGATGCACACCGCTCGGCTGTCGCACAGACGACGAGTGTCCCACGGATAAGGCCTGCGTCAATAGCAAATGTGCTGATCCCTGCATCACGACTGCCATTTGTGCCGCTGATGAAAACTGCAAGGTTTACCAGCATAAGCCCCAATGCGCCTGTCCACCCGGTACCATACCCGGACGGAATGGCTGCGAACAAGAACGCGTGGTACCCATCTGTATCAGTGATGCTGATTGCCCAACTCAGCGCGCCTGTCTGCACGGCGAATGCGTTAATCCTTGTAATGCGACACAGCCATGTGGCGTAAATGCCGAATGCCGTGTATTGGATACACTGCCTGTGCGCACGATGATCTGTGAATGCCTCGAGGGTTACACTGGGAATGCGGCCGTGCAGTGCGATAAACGATCACTGTGCGTCATCGAGAAGGGCTTCGTGCGCGACGTGGATGGACAGTGCGTGTGCCCGCCGGGAACGGCTCTAGATATCTATGAGTATTGTACGCCATGTCTCGTGGAGCAAGGCTATCGTATCGATGAGAGCGGACACTGTGTCTGCGCTCTAGAAAGAGGCATGGTTATCGACGAGCGTGGACGCTGCACTTGCCCCATTGAGTTGGGCTACCGATTGACCCCCTTGGGTGAGTGCCAGCCAGTGGAGCAACCGGAGTGTACCACTAATGAGCAGTGTGCGGATAATCGTTTCTGTAACACGGAGACTAAAACCTGTGAGGACCCCTGTCTGACCAAGGTGTGCGGCGATAATGCCTTCTGCAATGCTGTGAATCATCGTGCCCAGTGCCAGTGCATCACCGGCTACACAGGCAATCCCGAACTGCACTGTAATCATACGAACTTCCGCACAGACTTCCCACGGCCCGACATGGTTGTCAGCTGTCTAGCTGATGGCGTCCAAGTGGAAATACACATCACAGAACCTGGATTCAATGGTGTCCTCTATGTGAAAGGTCACAGTAAGGACGAGGAGTGCCGCCGCGTGGTCAATTTGGCTGGAGAGACGGTGCCACGCACGGAAATCTTCCGTGTGCATTTCGGCAGCTGTGGCATGCAAGCCGTCAAAGATGTGGCCAGCTTTGTGTTGGTCATCCAGAAGCATCCCAAGTTGGTTACCTATAAAGCTCAAGCCTATAACATTAAGTGTGTCTACCAGACGGGCGAGAAAAACGTGACCTTAGGCTTCAACGTATCCATGTTGACCACAGCCGGTACCATAGCCAATACAGGACCACCGCCCATTTGCCAGATGCGCATAATAACCAATGAGGGCGAAGAGATCAACTCGGCCGAAATTGGTGACAACCTGCGTCTGCAAGTAGACGTCGAACCAGCAAGTAAGTACTATAAAATTTAATCCTTAAAGATTCAAAATTAAACGCAATTCGCATTACTTCAATCTGATCCACTGCAGCAATTTATGGCGGATTCGCACGCTCATGCATAGCCAAAACTATGGAGGATAATGTTCAGAACGAGTACTTGGTTACAGATGAGAACGGCTGCGCCACAGATACCAGCATATTTGGCAACTGGGAGTATAATCCCGATACGAACAGTCTGTTGGCCAGCTTCAATGCTTTCAAATTCCCCTCCAGCGATAATATACGCTTCCAGTGCAACATACGCGTCTGCTTCGGTAAATGTCAGCCCGTCAATTGTGGGGGCTATAATGCATTTGGACGTCGTCGTCGCTCCATTGCGGACAACTCCACTGATACGACGGCTATTGCCACCAGCACTGGCGTGGAGGGTCAGCTGCGCGAGGAGATAACCATCTCATCGAATGCCATTCTGACATTCGAGAAGCGCAGCGGCACCGGACTTAACGATGCTAACAGTAAGTAGTTTATAATATTGAACAGGCGGTGGATGAGCATATGAATATATATTATATATCATTAGCACCCCCTTCGAGATATATCTTCTAATTGTATCTCTTGTACCTACTTTTCAGTCAAACCGGCTGCGCAACGCGTTGAGGATATATGCGTGTCAATGGTGGGTCTGATCATAGCTCTGGTTATCACGGCTCTGCTGGCTCTAGTAGCCGTCGCCGTGGCCGTATCCTGCTGGCTAATGGCGTACAGAAGGCGGCCCAAGACGCTGGCGCCACTGCCACATCCACCAGAGTTCCCCAATCCGCTGTTTGCCAATCCGGACGCTGCGCCTGAGCCAACACCCGATTATATATCCTAAACAAATCGAACTTAACACAAACATAACAGAAACAACAAGAACAACAAATAGCTATAATTTTAGACTATAAACAAATCAAAAAAGAAAAAAGAAAAGATTTAAGAGAAGAAGATATTAAAAAGAAGAGAAAATGGAAAAATTCATATTTGAGTAGCATGTGCAAAAAGGAATAGAAAACAGAAATTAAATTTCGCGCAAGAATTGAAATGAAAAGATAAAAGACAAAAAAGAAAAAGCAAAAGTACAGTTGTGAGCTGAGACTGTAGTCGCTGTTTGGCGTTTATGAAACCCAAACACAAAACGAATTCTATAATAATACAAATAATCAAGAAAAGAGAAGATTGTATAAAGTATAACAATATAAGAAATGAGAAGCGAAAATGCACACAAAAAAGTTCTAATTTTAATAATTTAAGAAAATAATTTTATTATTTCCATTATTATATTTTGGTATTAACAGTTTTAGTATGTTATTCCTAAAAAAAACAAAAAAAAAAAAAAATAATACAAAAAGAAAACTTCCAACTAATATGAGAATTTCGCGTAGTTTCCTGAGCGTCAAAAATGGACTGCCAAAAGTTTTAGTATAGCGAGAGTAGAACGACGACCAACTACAAAGAAATTCTCGTGCTCCTTACGACAACTTCTTCATTAGTCGACCTAGTTTGAGTATAATAACACATATATATACACTTGTTTTATATTTAAAGATTTCCTAAAAAAAACAAACCAACACATAAATACATCTAAATACATCTAGGGTGTGGATTATAGTAGAGAGAAGAGAAGCACACATCCCAGCACCAGCAGCACACTTTGTATTATAGCACACACACACACACACACACACACACACAAACGAACGAATACCCTACTGCTGGCTATAGACCCTGATAAATCCAAAAAAAAAAACTGCCTTACTTTTTTTCGAATACAATGCCAAATGGAACAGCTGAGTATATGCCCTATTCAAAAATATAATCGAGTAACAATATAGCAACGATTGTGTTCTAGAGATTATATAGCCAAAAAGGAATCACACACACACACACACACACATACGAACGGAAAGGGTATCAGCTGTTCCAGCCAAAACAAATACAAAAAAGTACACAAAAAATACTGCCACTGTAATTCAAAAATGCAAAATGTAGCGAAATAATTGATTGAGAAAGAGATAGAGAGGGAGAGAGAGACAGAGGCGACAGCGAGATAGAGATAGAAAGCGACTAATGGAGGATTTGAGACACTAACTAGTACCACTACTACTACTACTTGATATATGCATACATATCTACTACTATGATTAACCGTTTTATTATTTTGTGTAGTTCTTTAGTCAATATTAATATATATAAACAAAAATTGTTGTGATTGTTTTAAAATGCAAATGAAAATACTTCCAAGAACTATAACTAATAGCGCGATGCACAAGTTACTACTTGTACTTGAGTACATAACATTAATGAAAAGTAAACAACGAATCGACGTCCCCAATACCCTGTAATTTGTGGCCACTCCAACTGTCGTGTGCCGCCGTTAACGCGCCATGAAGCCAAGCAGCGAATCTAAAAAAGGCTTCTGTGCGCCTGTTCATGGCTAGATCACTGCAGTTTGACAGCCACTGGGCTGAGGGCGTCGTTATAAACGTAAATTATTCAAGAGCATATATACATATAAATATATATATAAAGCGAGAAAGTTCTAAATATTAATATTATTAAACATAAACAAAATGTATAGTCACTACTTTAAGCCAAAACAGCGAAAGAAGCAAGAAACAAAAACTAAAACAAAAATCAAATCATTTCTTTATATAGGCGAAAATACCATGGCACACCCCCACACACACACATACATACACTTACACACACTAACTCACAGTTTGAGAGCAATTGTAAATAATACAAGCAGAAAATCCAATTGTGTTTATGGTATTTTCATTAGCGCATTTTCCTGTGTATAGGTTCTTCTTCTAACCCTATCAAAACTAGATCCCCCTACACCCCTAGCCCCAAAACAAAGCAATAGATTATAGATGCCAGGGCATAAAATTATTTTCTTAAAAATTCACAAAATATGCTTTTCAATTACAATATACAAATTTTGAAAAAAAAAATATTCAACAACTTCGCTCACAAAAAAAATAACTTTTATTTTTTCTTTAAAAACAAATCCGTTTACGCCTTAAATAACAAAAAAAAAATCAACTAGTTTTAAGTTGCAATAATAAACAATAATAAACTTTTTGCACTGGCAGCAAATATTGAAAAGATTTCAAATAAAACAACATTGTAAAAAGACAAACAATAGTTAAATTGTAATTATAAAGAATTGTATTTAAAAAAAAAAAAACAAACGAAACAAAACATAAAAATATTATAATTTTAATCGCTTATTGTAAACTAATAACTATTAAATGAATATGAATAAAGAAAATAAACAAAAAAAAAATTATTGTGTTTAGTATCATAGGTATATAGTATTTATGATACAAATTTTTTCGGTTAAGTATTATCAATAATCGTTAGTTTTTTGTTTACTAACTTCTATAAACCTTTAAATTCATTATTCGCACTCAAAGAGGGAGCTCTAGAGAAGCAACAAAGCACTCAATGCACTCCATATGCTCTAAAAGGGCAGGTTTATCCGTATGACAATCTAATCCAGTCAATGCATCCCTACGAAATCGATGCAATCCAAGCTCGAAATGCAGAAAAACTCAAGCACATGGAATATAGAAGAAAAGAATATTGAGTTGACCAAAGATCAGATGAGAATGTAATTATTATGATAGCTATCCACAGTTGACTAAATCTAGTTGGCAATATGGACGAATAGACACATATGGGGTATGGGTATGGTCAGCAGACAATTTCTAAGTAAATCAATTCACACGGAGTGGAGTCTAAATGAATTTGAGAAATTATACCAGGCTCCCAGAATTCAGAAGCATGAAAATATTTTCTTATCATTCATATAGGAAATTAATGCATTCTGCGCTCAAAGCGTAGATAAAAGCGATCACATAAAACGTAGGCATAAAGAAATAGCAAAACAGAGAGAGAGAGAGAGAGAGAGAGAGAGAGAGAGAGAGAGAGAGAGAGAGAAAGAGCGAATGCATACAGATACGCCACCCAAAGACAGAGACTAACGAACGCTCGTATGCCT